>JAAVTJ010000384.1:0-213328 GCA_011947355.1 Phytophthora boehmeriae | reverse complement strand
TGACTGATACGAAGGCCGACAGACGTTAGTGGAGCTCACGTGTCTATTTACTATCTAGACGCTGGTCCAACTAATCTCTGAACACCATAGCTGGAGGAGTTGGCGAAGTCGTTTCGTTTCGAAAGTGAGCTACATTGTAGTCACATAGGAGTCTGCTAACGACCTAACTAATCTCGAGTTCGCGAAGTCGGAACGGTTGACACTACGTAGTTCATGACGTGAAGAGTGTTGTGAAGACGTCTGTTGTGGAAATTTGGGTCTTATAAGCGGTCTCGGTAAGAACTATGATTGTGTGAAAGACACATTCGGGATTATGGCACGGTTGCACATTTTTAAATAGCCACTTTTTTAATTTTCAAGTAGTCATATTATTAAACACTATTTCAATCAGTCACTTGTTCTGCGTGCGGTAGCCACTAAAGGACTACTCGACACGGACAAGTGGCTACCTGAAAATGCGAACAGCACCTCGAGTTAGCTCGCATACTAGTCAATTTGTTGTGTGCGGTGCAAGAAAAAGAATGAATTTTGAACCTACACACCTCTTCCTCGTACTTGATTTTATTTGTAATGTTGGCTAAGACTAGTCACGGCGCGCCCTCAGTAAATAAACACATCCGTATATGATCCATGCACCACCACTTACTTGCTTCGTGCTCGCTCTTCGCCCTCTCCGCGTCTAGCATCTCCATCTTGTTTGTCTTGCCTTTCTTATAGTGCGATACGAGTGCGGCAAGAGATACAACGATGGTCCTTCAACTTGAACAATTTATTAATTTCAAAGTAATTAAAACGGTAATGCTAGCGTCCAGTTTTTCACTCTGGTTATCGTCCATGTTTTCGGTCCAGTTATCGTCCATGTACGTAATTTAGTTTTCTTTGCAGTGAATATTACGTCTCCATCGATCTGATGTACAACGAGCCAAAGATGTCTGAGTGATCATACAGCAAATTTGGCAGCCTGCTTTGAAGTCTCCTCGTACGCAAACTAAAACGTAAGTCGGAATTGAGCAAGCACTTGTACGAGACAACAGTTTGTATTGTATAAGCACTATTTGGGAACGCTGATCCTGTCAATTACAGCGAACGTATGTACGACTTATTCGTATTTAGAGGGTGGGTGCTGCAAACATGTTTAAATGGTTAGTCTGCCAACAATGTATCATCGTTGTTGTACCATCAAGCACACATACCTTCGAGATAACCGTCACCGCCAATGCGTGGTGGCCTCTTCCTGACTACGATTTTTCGCCACCAGTTCCGTCTTCCATCTCTCCCGAATGTCTTCCTGGAGCTGTTCCCCGCGCTGGTTGTTTAGTTGGCGACGACACCAGCGCGCTCTCCTTATTTGCGTCGCACTGTGTTTCTCTTTGAGCCATTCTTGATTCGCTTCCAACCGTTGTCACCGCATTCACCACCAACGACGCCGACTGCCTACCCGCTTCTTCGTGTCCAGACGTTTTTCGAAATGAACTCGCAACCACATAATGACTGAAAAATATTTTTAAATTACATACATGGACGATAACTGGACCGAAAACATGGACGATAACCAGAGTGAAAAACTGGACGCTAGCATTACCGTTTTAATTACTTTGAAATTAATAAATTGTTCAAGTTGAAGGACCATCGTTGTATCTCTTGCCGCACTCGTATCGCACTATAAGAAAGGCAAGACAAACAAGATGGAGATGCTAGACGCGGAGAGGGCGAAGAGCGAGCACGAAGCAAGTAAGTGGTGGTGCATGGATCATATACGGATGTGTTTATTTACTGAGGGCGCGCCGTGACTAGTCTTAGCCAACATTACAAATAAAATCAAGTACGAGGAAGAGGTGTGTAGGTTCAAAATTCATTCTTTTTCTTGCACCGCACACAACAAATTGACTAGTATGCGAGCTAACTCGAGGTGCTGTTCGCATTTTCAGGTAGCCACTTGTCCGTGTCGAGTAGTCCTTTAGTGGCTACCGCACGCAGAACAAGTGACTGATTGAAATAGTGTTTAATAATATGACTACTTGAAAATTAAAAAAGTGGCTATTTAAAAATGTGCAACCGTGCCATAATCCCGAATGTGTCTTTCACACAATCATAGTTCTTACCGAGACCGCTTATAAGACCCAAATTTCCACAACAGACGTCTTCACAACACTCTTCACGTCATGAACTACGTAGTGTCAACCGTTCCGACTTCGCGAACTCGAGATTAGTTAGGTCGTTAGCAGACTCCTATGTGACTACAATGTAGCTCACTTTCGAAACGAAACGACTTCGCCAACTCCTCCAGCTATGGTGTTCAGAGATTAGTTGGACCAGCGTCTAGATAGTAAATAGACACGTGAGCTCCACTAACGTCTGTCGGCCTTCGTATCAGTCATCCTGTTTTGCGATACGCAAATCTCTCTTTGAAAGAAAGAAAAGAAGAAGCGATATGCACATCGAGGTGATCAAGTTTTGCGTTATCGTGGACCATACCTGGCTCAGGCTTAAACCGTACGGGAAATTGTACACATCTCACTCCCATGATCAAGTAAAAGTACATCGGTGTCATGGAGCACAAGCTGGCAGACTCGCCTGATGTGGACCAGCTTCTAGGTTCACAAAACACTGCTGTTCGTAAAGCACTGCTGTTCGGGAATAAATTCTTCCCGTGTTCACACTTGACCAAATCCATCGGATTCAATACGGACAGAAACAAACTCGCGAGGGCTCCGTATCATGGCCGTCTCACAAACGACAAAACACCAGTGGAATGCTGCCATTCGGCCACGTCGAGATTGTACTACAGCGATGAATCATTGCTGTGCCAGCCCTGTCCTGCTGACAGCATTGTTATTGCTGCAAATTGCAGACTGCCATTAGCAGTGAGCACTGTGTTTTTTTAATCTCGACCCTGTAGCATTTGTTGCAAATGTAGCACTGCTCTGTCTGTTATCGTTATGAAAGACAACGCCAAAGCATTCTAAGCTCACCGGTATTCGATACTACGCAAGCCCATACAACTTCCAATCAGAAGAAGGTGAGGATAATGCATGGACCAGCTAGTAAGTAGCACGGCGAAAAGCACGGTTGGATTGTACAATCCGAAGTCGTTGGTGCGGCGTTCGGATAGTACAGTCCTGTACAATTGTTGGCAGACTGCCCTCTGCAAGATAAAGTGATGGCCAATTCAACATACCAATGGCTTCGTACTGACTCCTGCCGAGCTAGGTGATGGTTCAGGCGCCAAGCTCACAGTGTTCTGAATCAGGACACCGTGAGCTTGACGTTGTACTGTATCCACGCATTGCAATCTTCTGGATGTGCAGTTCTCGTGAGCAGATCACGTTTCTCTGTCTGTCCGTGTGCATGGATTCGTCCCGTTCTCCAACGCGGTGTCTTGGTGGACTTCAGGGTCTTGGGCTGCAACCCAGGCCACCGAGTTTTGTCAGTTTCCAATTTGCTCTCAGCGTCCAAGCACCTCCAACCGCCAAGCACCTCCAACCCACCAAGCATGCGTCCATACAGTCTTCTCTTCCTGGTTCTCGCCGTCATCTTGGTTTGCAGCAACGCAGTTCTGGCCGACTCCCCGCCGAAGATCATCCTCTTAACGCAGTCGAGCGCATCGCCAACCGCTCCCTGCTTACAACCGACGCGCAATCACTCGAAGATGAAGGCGACAATGAAGTCGACGATCAAGGCGATGACGACGAAGAGGACGAGGACGAGGAACGATTGCTCGGTCTCGGTCGTCTCCGGAGCGAGTGGAGACTGCGCGACATGCGCAAGTCCGGGTTGAAGGAAATCAAGGAGGCGGAGAAGACCGCCAGGAAGCACGACGACGAGATCAACAGGCTGCTGAAGAAGTACACTCCGGTGACGCTCCAGCACAAACTGGGCTTCGACAAGATGGCCAACCCGGAGACGAGCAAGCACTGGGGCTTCTACCAGGCTTTTGTTAAGAAGTACGATGAGGCCAAGGATTTGCAAAGGAAGGCGCGTGGAAACTAAATGAGATAGCTCCTACCTATCTACGTAGTGACGGTAACCTCTGCTGAAAAGACCGAACTGGTTGTGTCCATCATTTGCTTTGTGTTTGCTCGTGGGTCCGGCAATTGTGAGTGTGAGTAGACTGCTGTACGGAATTCTGTCGTCTGGTATGGGAATTTGACAGTGGACTTGGTGTGTCTGTTGCGGAAGGACATGGAGTCAAATGCGTGCATTTTAAAATACACAGCCTCGCCGGCTTTGCAATTTCTTAAGCCAAGAGCTTTTGTTGATATCACTACTGTGATTTCAACCAGGACGGCGTCGCGTAAAATCCCATGTCAAAGTAGTCGAAACAATATGTCGAGCTAGGGATTGACTGCGATAGTCTTTTCTTCTGTTACGAGAGTAGTTGACTGGTAGTGCACAACTTGGTAGGACGCGCTTCATGTACTACAATTCAAACCAAGCAGCTGCAGATTTGCGATGACAACCGCTGGTCCCACTGACTTCACACCGTGAAAATACTCAAATAATCACATAAGCATAGCGTAGATTATTTACAAGTAGAGATCATGAAGTTGTGTGGCATCTGCTGCTACTGCTGCTTCGAGAAACTCGCTGCCACACAAAGTAGAAATGAGTTCGTGCGTGCAGTGGATAGCAAGATGGATACACACCTCCCTGTAAATGTCGTCATTGCGCTCGAACTTCAGAACAACACACGGGATTTGACCGGCTGGCCCGCATCCTTGCCATCTTACAGACAACATCAGTGGTCAGTGGAAAGTTGTCATTGTTACACAAAATACATGTGCCGTACTTGGATAGCAAACGTGAGAGATGACGCGGCATAATGGTTCTCCACTTTCTTGCCCACGTGCTGAAAAATTGATGGTAAGGACACTATTAGATCGGTAGCTATTACATTGTAAACTTCCCGTTCAGTACCTGAGCGGTGACCTACAGGTCGCTGACTTCGTCCATGTCCAACATATCAAACCGAGCTACTGGCCGCTTCGGTACAACTAAAACATGACCTGCACGTATCATGAACTGAGTGAGGAGGCAAATCAATACCAACTGCTGGCTGGATACGGCTACAAACCTTTTCACAATCGAGATTGACCAAAGCAAACGACAGTCAGCCTCGTAGAATATTTGAGACGTCAACACGCGAAATGGATCAAAGCAGCGGCCAGCGTGGTCGAGATATTGGTCAAAGTTTCGGAGGTCTAAAAAATAATGAAGTGGCCTTCTCGTCATGTCTTGCCAGTAAAATTCGGGGCGAATTCTGCGAAACAGGAGGATATTTATCAGAAAAAATTGAATATGAATGAATTACTCTACCTCACATAAGTATTTACCTCAATACAAAGTGAAGGATAACGAACCTCCAACTGAATAAATTTAAAAAGAAGTTTTCAAGACAAAGAGCAAATTCAGTGAAATAACCCCGAAAGCCTCTGTACTTCGGAAGAGCTTTACAGCCTTCCGAAGAAATCGGAGCGCGGTCATTCACAACTTGCTTTGCGCTCCTGGTGAGCCCAGATACCGTGGCAGCCATCCCTACTCAGGGACTATATTCGGCTGTCGTGGCATTTGGGCCTGCCGTCAGCGCACAGGTTGGCCACAAGAAAGTCGGTGCTAAAGAAGGTCGAGATCGTCAAGTCCTCGTCGCTGTCGAAGAGCTGTAAGGGCAACGAAGAGAGTGTGTAGTTGAATATCGCCGTGCTGCTTACGTTGGCCATTTTACTGTAGAACATCCACAGCATGATTTCTGTGTCTCAACTTTTTCAGTTTTTTTATTAGGCGCAGGTAAACGAATAAATAGATTGTAAGAGCAAGGACTTGAGTGAGAGACTGGGTTTGGCGATAACGGGCGGCTTGAAGACCAGGGAGAAGCGTCGTGAGAGCTTGCTTGGGACGATCATCACTTACCACTTTCAGCTCGACAAGACAAGAGTATGGCAATTATGCGTTTGGTGATTAATATATTTGATTGTGAAAAACGTGCTCACACGTATGTGCGTTCATAAGGGAGGGCATAGAGCTTTCCGTGCAGCACGGTATTGTGCTGCGCTTCCTACTATTTACCTACTAGAAAGCGAAAGTCCTACAACAAGCTACTCGTACCATTTCAAACGAAGCTTTCTGATTTTGATTCATACGTATTACCTTGTTTTGGCATAGGAACTTCGGTGACGAGGCGACGTCAGCACAGCTGGTGCCCTCCATGATTACCTTGTAAACCCAATACATCTGTAGAATTAATGCAATTTGAGAGATTTACAGGAGTCATGACTTGAAATTTGTATGGATTATTTTAGTGTACCGTACACAATTCAGGTTGGCCGAATTAATCTGTCCGTACAACGAACCCCTTGCACACCAGGAAAAGTAAAGATAATTTCCCGTGGAAAATTTTCACTGGTGTATTTCGTTGTGTTTTAAATAAACTCTACCCTAGTCGTATTTCTGAGAAAATACTACAACGAATTAGATAAAATCACATTTTAGCCCTCGTATACTGATTTACAGTGTCTTTCTGTCTGAATTGCTAAGCAATAAAACCACGCAAATTTGCAAAAGGGTTTGCCTTTTTAATCCTTTTGAACGAAGGGTGTATTTTGACCCCTTTCATGGTGTTTTCAAAACCTGCGAGCAAAACAGCCATGAAAGGGGGCAAAATGCCCCTTTCACAGAACTTCAACAGCACCACTCACCTACTTTTGTAACTTCCAATCACATCGCGTCAATCAAGAACCCAACCCTCGTAATTTTGAGTATTTTACCAAATGTGGTCTACACCACTGAAATATATGCGAAATATACGGCGATTCAA
This sequence comes from Phytophthora boehmeriae, assembly GCA_011947355.1. NCBI lineage: Eukaryota > Oomycota > Peronosporomycetes > Peronosporales > Peronosporaceae > Phytophthora > Phytophthora boehmeriae. The sequence goes on along the minus strand of JAAVTJ010000384.1, from coordinate 206,517 downwards.
CATTTTTTGTCCTATAGAAAAGGACCAAATCGTTGTTTAAGTGTTGTCCACTTGGGGCATGCTTGTCCTAGAGCTCAAATCGATAGGACAAAAATAATCGTACTTAAGGTGATTCCGCACTGGAGCTACCTGCACTTTGAACTGTTCCGCACATCAAGGCAAACTTGCACAGCACCCATGTCAGACAGCGACACAGGAACTGACTTACAATCGGACGAAGGCGGTAGTACAGCTAGTCATGGGATAATGTGGCAATACGTCAAGGATTTCGACGTAGATATGCGGCTAGACGACGTTAATGATCTTCTCCCCAGTAAGGCTCGAGATGAGTCGGAAATTGTAGAGTCACGTCTTCGTCGATGGATGTTTGGAGCAGCACATCCAGAGCAGCAAGTTAGTCTCTCTGCTATCTTGCATGTGTGGCTACATGAGCCAATAATGAATGCGACCAAGGAGTTCGTCAATGCAAGTCTCAGCCAAACAATGGTCGTGTCGAGCCAAGAGCTTTTGCGGTCCACGGAGATGGAATTATTGCTTAGCTTTTATGAGACTTCCCCGACATCTTTTACGACAGTAATAATCATAACCTTTACACCCCGGTCGAGAATGCACTGCTGCAATCAAGACATGATCTTTTGAATGCGTTAGGTAAACAAAGAACGCGACAGGATGACACGTTCATCACCTGCAGCGCAAGTACTACGGTCAGCAACGCGCTAGGAGAATAGCGGCGAGGCTGGTGGTGAGGATTCAGCGGCAAGTCAAGATTTTTCGTACAAGAAACGGCAGCATTTTGAAAATGTTGCCGAGCTCACAAAGCTTTGCTTATCAAAGCGTTTCCAGCACAACCTCGTAAGGAAGGTATAGATTCTAATGAACTGGCGAGAGATCTAACTCTGATATGCTTGTTTTGTAGATTTTGCTAAGGGAAAATGCCCAGCTATGTTTGTATTATGTGTTGTCAAATTAGTCATGCTACCAAAAATATGGGTCATACTCGCAAAGGATACAAGACGCGGTTCCTATGCAGCGACTGCGGTGTGGCACTTTGCTGATCTATAAGGTGGAATGGAGAAGATTCATGTTATAGCAAGTTTCACTCCGAAGCAGAGCTGTCAGATCCGTGCAAGGTCCCAGAACATCTTCAATCGACTCGAGCTCACGAGAATCGAATTTTACCGTCGTTCAGAAATCGGCAGCCGCTCACAAGACCCGCCACACCACCGTGCGTCAAGTCAACGTATTCAGATACAACAGCGTAGACGTTCGTTGCGCTTGTGAAGCTAAGCTAATCTAGCTAAGCAGTGGTTTTTGTCCTAAGATAGAGGACAAAATTTTGTCCTAGAGTCTAGGACAAAGCGCTAGCAGGTAGCGATTTGCGACTACAACTTTCATCAATTCAATACGAAGATACTTGTCGGCTTATAGCGCAGTTCAACAGTATATCGAATAGTTCTGCGTGTTGACTCACCGTATTTCAACTTTTGGTTGGATGTGGACGATTATTGATGCCAAGCCAGACACACGGAAATTGGTCCTATTTTTGTCCTAGAAATAGTATCTGTTGGGGTTAACAGAAGACACACACGTCTTGTTTTGTCACTAATGATCAATCTTTTAAATAGTTAAGTCAAGTCGATTACCACAGTACCAATTACGTGGAACCTATGCTGAAAGGAGGGCTGAAGCTAAGGTCCACGAGATTGAAAGCCCGCTTCACGTCTGCCCCGAGATTCAAAGCACGCGGAACCTATATACGTCGCAGCAGGCATGCAGTCGGCCGTGATTTACATAGAGCTACTTACCACTAAGCGCACGAGGTGTTACCACGACCAATTAGCACTGTAAATGAACACTATGCATATACTGGCACCTTGTAACATTCACATACTTAAATCAAGATATTTACCTCCTTCGCCACAAAAGTCATCACCCTTAACCATTTTACATAGTGAAATCAATATATATACCATCTTCTCACAAAATTGATTAAGCGCACGCTCAGAAATGCTGTCTCCGCGCGAGATGGAGATCTGCTAGCAGCGCGCGATTCTGCTCAGCAGCACGCCACCTGTTGGCCAGTCTTTCTAAAGCTTAGGTGAATAATGTAACTAAATGCATGCAGCCCGCAGGTGAGCCGTAGGAGGCATCACCGTAGCCACCTGGAGGGCGCGCGGGTGCTGGCAATTCCGCGCCATTATCTAATGGAATGAAATAAAATAAGACGATAATGGCGCGGAATCGCCAGCACCCGCGCGCCCTCCAGGCAGCCTCGGCTGACTGTAGCCAGTCGTGCAGACATCCGGAAGACAGTGGGAGGATGTGTACCTTGCAAGATATCTTGCAGAATTGCATTGGACTACGTCATCATACTTTTATCTGGTCAGCCAATCGGTAGCGTGCAGCGTGTAGCTTATGTGTTTATAGCCAATTGAAAAAATGCTGACGAGTACCGTACTTTACAAAAGGGGGCAAAATGCCCCCTTTCGCGCTTCGACCTACCTTCTTTTGATACTGAAAGCATATGGACACTGAACAAAACCACTTCAGCTCGAGGCCCAACGGTCAAAAAGAGCCCATCGTAGACTTCTCCTGCTACTCAAGCTCCGTTTACAGCTACAAGAGCGGCATTATCTCACCAGTGAGGCGTTAGTTCATCCGGCTGAGTTTCCATGACATTACATGTATGGGAGTCGCGTAGAAGGAAGCTTTATAGCTACCCTCTCCATCCCTCCTCATGCATTTGACGAGCTGCTGAAAGTGTTTTCCAGATACTAGACCGTTCTGTCTGGGCCAGGGAAGTGCGGTCGCCCACCGTCCATGACGAGCAAGCATGCGGTACTCGCCTGCTTGCTACACTTCTACACTGCTGCAGTTGAGCCAAAGACACTAGCGGAGCTTTTGGATTGCTCCCCCCACCACCACCACCACGGTGTCGCGGGTGCTCGAGAAGGCCGAAGCAGCATTGGACGCAGCGCTTCAAGATATCACAGAGGCACAAGTACGGTACCCCACCAAGGAACAGCAGCATCAGTGGTCCATTCAAGTGCAGCAGAAGGAGCCCCTCCTTGAGGGTGTGTGGGGTTTCGTGGATGAAAAAACTACAGAGTGCAGAGCCCAAGTAATAAGAACCTCCAGAATGCACACTACAACGGTAAGCTCACATAAAAATTGTGCGCAGACTTGTACACAAACTTGATGACTTTGATGCTTTAACAGGATGGTTGCACTCAGTTCTCGTCACGTGGACACTATGCTACGGCGTCGACGGTTCGCTAGTTTGGGGGCGGCACAATCTACCTGGCTCTTGGAACGACGGGGAGACAAGTAGACGGCTACAAGTACGCCTTGCAGATCCGTCTTGGACACTTGAAGGCACCGGTGTCGTCGCTGACTCGGTATTTCCCGTGACCCGAGCTCTATTTGGTCGCATCCGGACACCACTAAAAGATGGCGATTTAGAACGAGTGCATCCCGATTACCGTGTTTTTAATTGCACTCAGCAATGCCATAACGTCTGTGAGGCAGGCAGCGGAGTGGGGAATGGGCGCCGCGGAGAAATGTTATCGATGCCTGTTGCTTCGGCTACCATTCAATCCGAAGAAGCGAGGTCGGCGCTTGCGAAACATTTATCGTCTCTACAATTTTCGTTTGAGAAGAACTGGATTAGGCCAGATTCGAAGTGTGTTTGCTAGGCAAATATAGGGTTAAGCTGGTAGAAAAGTGTTGTCTTGCATTAATGTGTCGCACGAACTAGCACAGTTGTAGTCCTAGACTACGTTACATGGTCTCTCAGATGTTAGGCTTACCAACTAGCTTCGACATCAACACAAGAAAGAGCTCCTCTCGCTTGGCTTCACGCTCCTCCCGCTTGGCTTCGCGTTCCTCCCGTCTGGCTTCAGCTTCTTCGCGTTCACGGCGTAACGCCAGCTCGCGAACTGCGGCGCGCTCTTCAAGCGCCAGGATTAGCTGGGCCATATCACTCACACTTGAGCTCTCGCTCTGCTCCCAGTGCTCCAGCATGCTATCAATTTCGCGTCTGCGTTTGGCCGTTTGCGACACCGTAACGGATTCGTCTAGGTCGTGCGCTCTGCGTTTCAGCTCGGCTGATAACTGAACAAGCTGCTCAGGTGTCTTGCCGCATCGCTGCGTTGCTGCTCGCGGTTCTGGTGGCGTGGTAACATCATCATTCGTGCTTGGTTTACTCCCTGGCTCCGCGTGCTCGGCTTGGCTTGATGGTGAAGCTACTGAGCCACAACTAGCTCTGTCGGACCTGGTTGATGAGCTTGGAGGCGCCTCGTGTACGTCATCACCGAAGGACTCCACGCTCGCGCGGCACTCCATGGCATAATACGCACGCTTGGCTCGGACAACTGCTTTCGGGTAGCTGGGGTCACCTGTTGGCTTTGGTTCATTTTTCATTATCAAGAACTTGCGCTTGATCGATTCTGCCCCTCGCAGCGTGAAGTCAACAGGAATGTTCTCGTTATACATCGATGCAACGCGTTCCCAGTCATTGGAACCTAGTGGGCGAATGTGCTCAATGGCTGCGAGCATTCGATCCACCTCCGGGCCTGTCCAGTTCTTACCTCTGACTCCCATACTATAGCGCTAAGCAAAACACTCTCTGAGCCAGTAATTTTGTTTGCGAGAGCTCTTAAACTGAGGAGACGAAAAAATCGTCTGCTCAATTTGTGATCGATTTATGTCCCCTAACCTCGATATTTGCGAGCACGCAGTTTGCGTTTGCGTTGATTTTGGTAGTCTTCCATTGGTAATTTATTTTAGATCTTTTAGATCAGTTTAGCACAGTATTAGAGACGTTTTCTCTCGTCTCCCATATCAGGCGTGGCTGTTGATGACCTTAACGACTAACGAAAGTGCTACCAACTCGTTGATCTCTCGACGTCTTTCTGTCTGTATTGCTAACGCTAATTTGTTGAGGTTAGGCTATTTATTTATGTAAAGTTAGATCTAAACTTAACCCTTTCGTGAACGCTCCTATTTGACTGAATTAAACTATACTATACAACCCAAGATGTTAAGGTATGAACGGGGGCATTTTGCCCCCATTCATAAACTACGGTACTTCAGCTGCCTGTCTGACCTTACAATTTCTACCGCCAGCGGGAGGTGTTGAGACCGGGACAACCCACTTCGTCTGCTCTCGCTACAGGTCCGGCGTCAGAGCCCGACTCATTGTATCTCGTGAAGGCTCGAAATAGCCATAGCTGTGATGTTAGAGAGGAGGATGCCAAGAGAATCACTGACGTACGAAGCAGGATGCGCTCCGAGCTCCAGAAGGCCAGCCTGGCCAACCTCACGCTACCACTATGGAGCTGACCTTTGTAATGTAAATAGCATGCTTGCAGCAGTTGTTGATGTGCACAACCGCACCAACAACCCGCTGGAAAGTTACAACAGAGTGTTTGGCGAGAAATTAAGTGTCAAGCAACCAAGCTTAGTTGCTTTCGCCGAAATCGCAAAGAAGAGGCACGTCGCTTTGTTCGCCTCATCGACGACGTGAAAAACTATCGCCGCGAGCCACCTCCACGTGCTCTGTGCATCGATCATGCCATACCACCCGATTATGATGAGTTTTAGGTCTTTTCAGTGACTACCTAAGTAGGGATTATCATTTAAATTGCACTATGTTGTGGCATGAACCTCTAATGATCTAACATCTGTTCTAATACTGACGAACTTTCCTGTTAGCTTTCCACCTTTTAGTGCAATTAGAGCAGTATTAGATCGTGTTTTAGGGACGTTTAAACCAGCGCCTGATATGGCCTTCATTGAATGGGTATTGATGGAAATGTGCTCAAAACAAACCTTCCCGTCTATGCCAACGTGATCAACAGCATGCTGTCGTTCTTCGCGACTCAAGTGTTCGGTCAAGCTGTTGCAATCGCGTACAATGTCGTCTGGATCAACATAAACGCGCAAAGACGCACTTCGTGTACAGCTCTCTGAACTGATATTACATGATATTTGCAACACGGCCTAACTTTGGTTTCAAGACTTCAAAATGTCACTTGGTGGTCACACAGCAACATGGATTATTTTCAAGGCCAGAATATGTAATCTATTTTGCGATAGTAACGTTGAACACAAAGTGCTGTCTAAACTACATCATCTTAGGCGTACCGGGTCCCAACAAGAGTATACAACGCGTTTCCTGCGCTTACTTTCACAATTAGATCAAGAAGTTCCCGAATTTGTAAAGCGGTGGTTCTACCGAAAAATACCTATATATGTGACCAGCATTAACTCACAGCACATTCCCAAAGCACTCCAGGACGTGATCGCGAAAGCGCATCGTATACAGACTCCGGCCCACTAACGCTGGAGTAGCGTCGTTTAGTACACGCAAGAGCAATGGAGCGACCAAATCAGCGAGTTCCAACTGCAATGACGATGGCAACACAAACCCGTCCACGCCTGCAACCGGTCCTTGTACTCTGAGCCAATAGGCCAACGTAGTGTCCCGCCCGGTGTGCGATTACTGCTCCAAACCTGGTCGCACTCATGCCGTCTGCCGCAAGAGCAAGGCAGGCGAGCGCGCCAAACAACAACAAAAACTAGATGGCTCGGTGGGGTGGCGACCCGCTGAGCCTACAACAGTAGAGTACTTCATCTACTATGTTCCCGTTGAGCCGACTGTGTTACCATTCGGGTTATGCAAAGTCTCGTTCTACCAATTTATACTGCTACTTATATAAGAAGAAATGCGTCAAAGATGCATCTGCTGAGCTGTTCGTCGACAATAGAGTTTTGTTGCCTGAGCCCCCGCAGTAGCGAAGCGATTGGACTAAGGTGACGTATCAGAGCAAACCGCTTCAGAGCAAACCGTTTCGAATCAAAATTGGTAACAACCAGTAGATAGCTATACTTCGCCGGACCGTACGCTTTATTGTACACGACGGACGCCTTCGTTATGGACATACCTGGGGCCAAACATGCTCTATTGGGAATGCAGTTGTTAGAAGGCGTCAATCCGGATATCGACTGGAAGACAAAGGCAGTCCGGTCTCGAGGATCAACGTCTTCCCTTGTATTTACCTAGTGTGTGTGGGCAGTGCCAGTGGTTTCTAACTCACAACACGGGGTCCCTCGTGCTCGCGGAAGACCGCCATCCCCTTATCGTATCCTGCTAGCTTACCAGAGAGACTCAATACCACGAAGAGCCTAACATCATAGAGAGCCATCCCAAAGTGTTGGCTCCCCATTACAGTTTGTGGTCGCAACCGCGTAATTTAACTATGGTTAATTTTCGTAAATTTAATAATGCATAAGCCAATCATACGGCTGAGTGTCATTCCCTCTGGAGCCAAAATCAATTTGGCGCAGCTCCAACGCCACGATCTTGATTTCTGTGCCGTACACTATGTCCAACTCTAACTCTAGCGGCTTCAAGTGGTTGCTGTCCGCTAACGTTTGGTAACAGCACTTGGTCGTCCGCTAATGTAACCGTTAAAAGGTCGAGGGCCCCAAGAGGGCTATCAAAGCTCGTGCGCAAGCAGTGCTTGTCAGGCATGCACTCGCTTTCGGATTGGCCGAGTCTTAAGCAAGGTAACACCACCTACCGCCTTAGTTGTTCCCGCCCGGCATTCGCCAGGCAACTCTTCCTGTTGATACTTATCTGTACCGATACTCGTATAATCTATTAGCGCTGAGCTAGCCACATCACACTGACAAAACGCGTGACGTTTTGATCAACACGAAGCAATAAAATGACAGTCGGCACTTCAGACGCGTGTTCCAATTCTGATCCGCTTCGTATATGATAAAAAAGTTCTTCACTTGCAACGACACAGTCTCAGCATGTCCAGACGTGTTTGCTGCAAACTTCAACAACGCTTAATTACTACCTATTGCCTCAGCTCAAAACATAATGGTAATGAGAAGCAGTCTGTTCGCTTCCCCGTACGAAGTAGGGTATTGGCCACTGTTGTGCGGTTATTAGTACAAGCTTGTGCTACTTGTTGTTACGGCCACACACGTGTCCGAGGTTATGCTGCAGTGTAGCTACTTCTTATGTCGGTACACAGCATTTAGATTAATACACACAATTGCGCTTCATAGATGTCAAGTTTTCCGTAAGGCAATAGCGGCTTTTATGCTTTAGACTAACACCCTCAGAGAAAATGATGGCGCTCCCTTTTCGCATGCTATGTCCACAATTATTACAGAGGGTCCCGTCTTCGGGGAAGTATTCGGGTCTGCTGCTCACAGGGGGCTCCCATAGCATCAAGTCCATATAGAATGGAGATCATTCGCACTCGCGTTTGAGGTGATCCATTTTATTCCATTTCCTAGACGATTTGAATACGTTACGACGTGGGCGGGTATCAATTACTTCTCCTGTCCAATAAAGAATTAACAGTTAGGTTATTTAAATAAAACCTCAATCAATTTTTATTGGTTAAAAGTAGAAATGCATCCGGCGATGTGTGACAACTAACCTGCGCCTGGGCCATTCGTAAAAGAAGGCAGTCACCGTAATGGGGCGAGCCCTAGGCACCACTGACATCCCAGAAGAAACCCGGTGCCTGTGTTCGTCGCCCGACATGAACGTTCTAAATCTGGGCTTTTTCCAATTGATCCAGTCTCTACAATATCAAGAGGAAACGTACACAATTGACCAGCTGATAGCAGCAGTGACCCAAGCACTTTGAAAGTTAAGACGTGTTGGAAACAGTGATCAAACACTATGGCCACAACGATTACAAGCTACATCACTATCGAAAGCGTCGAGGACTGATTGTCAGTTCGTCACCAAAGTCGCTGGTATGCGACTCTGTAGTGGTAGAAAATGACACCACCATCTCTTGTGTGGTGCACTACAGTCTTTTATTTCATGGCATAAGCCTACCTAAATCATGGATGTTAAACAAGCCTTGATATGACTGGCTGAAATGGTTGTCACTTCTAACTGCGATTTGATAAATATCAATATAACCGGTGAAAAACCTAGATATTATACATGCTAGTAACGTGTGAAGTAAGCGCTATTTTGCAGCTCAGCGGGTTCCTGTCATGTCGAGCGTGTTATACAGTTGTAGCAGGAAGTTAAGCATGCGCAAAAAATACCGGTGTAAAGTGTGCGTCCGCTGCTAGCGAGTGGCGGCTAAGTGGCCAGCATCCGACAGATATTGCATAAGTCATGGCCCGGTAAATGAAGTGTTAATTCTTTTTCGTACCGGAAAAGTACACCGACACACAGAATGGAACTGCCATCTTCCCGTCTGTGCAACAGCTGTTCGACAACCTCAGCCTTTTATAATCGATTTGCAGGTAGCAAATTACTAGAAGTTTTGGCAAAAATAGGAGGCAACTGTAATTTACACTAACAATTGGTTTTGAGTGCTTTGTTAAATGCACTCGTGAAGGTGATAGCTTTGATGAATACCTATGCTGAAATGACACGCTTTATCGTAGCTAGGCGTTTTGCTTTAGCAGTCGTAGCAGTAGCATTTTCGAAGAGCCAAAGAGCCTTGAGCTTTGCCTTTGAGGGTCCCATGATGCCAAAATCTAAAGGCTGGCAAACCGAGGTTGCATTTTTGGTAATGGCTAGATCACAGTTATTAGCTTATCCGAACCAATTGCCTCGGATTCACCCAAGACACTCTAAGTTATCTACGAGTAATCGAGAAAAGTGTAATATTCGGATGCAGTAGAGAACGTAGATAGAACTTCCACACACGAGCATCCACCCCGGGTTTAGTCTGAACAGTATACACATGCCTGAAACATGTGTTACCGTACAACCAGCTACGTGTAAACAAATAGTAATAGCTCGACGTACCGTCGAGGTAAGTCGGCAGTTCTTCCTTCTCGGTGATCCCGTTTTGCTATCCACGCAAATGAAAAGCAGTGAAGCTTCACACCATCCGCACGAATAGTGTAAACAGCAGTAAATCGAATCTGAATGTTTTTGTTGAGCTGTTATAGCTGACGACTGACCATTTTCGGAAATATTTGCCTGGTGGTGCGCCCCAGTAAATAGCAGTCTCACCACAGTTAAACACTTCACTAGTGTCATAGCTTCCGTAGTTATCCTTGAAACACTTTGCAAAATTGTTGTGTACGTCTACCAAGTCCTCCAGGTTTTTCTATAAAATTCAATATAGCGAAATCAGTGAGTTAGATATCAGTTCATGTAATTTATTGACCTGTTTGCTATCTTCAAACCGTGCGGCGCGCACTGGACGAAGCCGTGCCGCTACACAAAACGTTGTAGCACCCTGTGCAGAGATTGATAAGCTGTAAATTCATTCATCCTTGCCGTCGAATAGCCCTCTAATCATTCGGAGTGTTCCTCCCAAATGTAGGAAGCTATTATAGAGGCAATAAGCGGTAGAGAATCGCGTCGAGTGTCCGTCATATACGTGATGAGTTCAACTCTAAACGGAATGATGTCAGGGCGGCCAGGCGCTCGCAACAGATACTTCTCGCTACCTCTAAAAGCAAAGATGTTCTCCTTATTCTTCCGCCATTGAGTAAGCGTCAAGCGCGAAATTATTTTAGACGAGGCAGCTTTGCGCTGTCTGAGACCTTCTGTCGCTAAGAGGACACGCCGTTTCTGCTTCATTGAGTGATGCATCCGACGTTTCTTATATTGATAGAACACCTCATTAACGAGACATGCAATTACGATCTCCTCTGGTTGCTGCAGTGCTGTATCTGGCGAAGTTGGCTCCGAGGGGGATCAGCGGCTGCTTCATTTTACCAAGTGACTGGCTCAAATTACAACTGTGAGTATTCGCTGCGATACTGCGTTTTGAATTATTTTGTTGAGCAATCAATTGGATTTGCGCGTCCTGCTCTACCACACGCGCCCGTTTTACGTTGGGTTCTGCTGGTAGTTGCATTCTGTCCGTCGGTGTACATGCGAAGAGTGAGTCCTGCTGGTGGCTAGTTAATAACGGCCCCATTGGTTGAAAGTAAGACTGTAGAAAGTGGATTTTATTGTGTGTAGCTATTTTTCCTTCGTGAAAAGTTGGTGCGCGAACGTTAGGCCCAGCGTATAGCGGTTTGCTGAATCAGCCTATTTAAAACCGTTTAAGCCCCCTCTTAAGAGTATTTAGGAATAAAATTAAAATCATTAAATAAGCGGTGAATGTTGTGGTCTGCTACGTATTAAACCACGTGTTGCTTGTTTGTGGCGAAGTCGGTGAAACTTTTTATCGCCCAGTGTATAGTGGCTGAAACCCGGGATTACTTACCCTGTAGAGAGAAGTAACCCCTGAATACGATTATTCAGGGTGGCGTGTGTTACCTTGTGAGTTCCCTGTAGGCTCGATTGACCTAGGTGGCAGCTTGGAAGACCTGCCGTTAGTTAATCTTTACTTAGGCGTTGAATGCCTGGTCTCTGTAGCTTGAATCCAACTAAATTTGGCTGAAGACGTGTGAAGCACCCTGAAGACGTATGTCCTCAGACCCTTGATAACCTAACAAATACAAATTAGAAGTCCCCTATACAACACTACAAATATCCGCTACTTATTCTTTCTGACCCTCGAGCGGTGGGTCTAAAGCCGGCTCAACTAAAAGCTTGAAGACAGGGCACCGGTCACCCTGAGGCCTTCGACGTTCGCGCATCACCCTCAAATAGAGGGAAAAGTTAACTACAATCAATACAGTCCTTCCTTATAACAGTCTCTCTCTCAATCCTTAGTGTGACTGTTATATAACACTAAAGACACTCGTTAATTAATATGAAGTGGTTACCCGCCCACTTCGCAACACACGCAGCGGGACCAACTAGGATATGGAATACGTGGGTCACTTTAGACGCTGTTGCGAATGATCCCCACGTATATCGGACTTAGAATAGGTGGGGAGCTCCGCGCTGACCTTGTCCAAGGACCAACGGACCCGTTTCCTCGTGTGACTTGCGCACTAGTGGGTAAAAGAACTTCTCTGTTGATAAATGTTAGAAATCACTAATCTGTCTAATACAAATCTTCATATAAAAGCTTGGAATTCTCTTGTGTTCTTCTTGTCTCTCGTGCGCTTGCGATATACTTGGTTTCAATATGCTTGACTTGGTGGCGTAAACATCGTGGGTACACTATTCAGGGGCCAGATCCATATCACATGTCAATTCCACTTGGATTCAGCCACTGGTTAGTCTGGGTACACGATATAAGGGCCGGATTCAGGCCAAGGCGAGGCGGGACACCACGTACGATACGTTCGCACGGGTGTTTTCAATACTTATGCTCAACCCGCTTAAGGACGGAGGCGGGTCTGGACGGAACACCTTCGGATTCAGGGAATATTCATCCTGACAATAGGTTTCCAGACCCTCGGGTCCATCCTTGGCCTTCGTCGGGCATCGCTCCGCAGAAAAACCAAGTAGCCAACATCCAGTTTCATGTCTCAGTGTAAATATAGGTCTGTTTTCAACCACCAGTCAAAGAAAATCAGGGGCAGCTATCTGTGTTCAGGGAAAAATCCCATATCACTTTTAAAATACGACTCGGACTTAAGTGAACATGCGTACTTAACCATAGTTTGGCACCAAACGTACGATAAGTGAACTTAAGCACAGTGTGACACGATATGATCCGGACGGTGCATGAATTGGTGGCGCCTGAAGATGTAGGAGTGGCACTGCCCCATGAACATGTCCTGCATAACATTGGCTCTTGCATTGCAACGATTTCTCCGTCTTTAGAATTGGAGATTCGTACCGAAGACCTGGTGGACTATCGTCGAAACGCGTTGGCTCATGGGGGACGGAATCTCATGATGCACAAGGAAGACGAAGCTTTTCGAGAACTGGAGAGATTGCAGAGTTTTGTTGTCCATAGTAACAAGAAATTAAACCCTTTGGTGGTGGATGTGACGTTGCCTACAGAAGGGCGAGATACTTTCGCCCAAGAACGACTTCGGTTGGCGGAGAGACTGCCAGGACTGAATCTCCTCACGGTGACAACGTTCTCAATGGAGAAACTTGATGATGAATTTTCAATGGGGCTGACGCCAAAGGAGCAGAGCCAACGCATTGCCAAGGTCTTAGAAGCGGAGTTGATGTTCGGGATTGATAACGGATCGGCAGGGATGATGTACCCGGGAGCGATATACCAGCAGATTCACTCCAGCGATCCACAGCTCAATGCGAAACAGCAGATTTTGGCGGAGGGGCTGGCATTGGTAGGTATTGCAGTGCAATTATACGCGGTTTCAAGAGAGTATGTGTCTGACTTTATTGATGAAATGTTGACAGGTGCAAGCACAAACTCATGCACCACTTTACCTGTCATTTACGTGCGGAGACGCGAGCGAGGGGAGAATTGCGAAACTGGAACAGTCTGTGCATACTTGGATCCGTGCGCTGCTGGATGGCGGTGCCGAACCTAGGAAACTCGTCATTTGTCATGCAGATCGTTGGTGCCGCACTCATGTTGGTGGGTCTGGGTATGAGTTCCTGCTGAAGCTTTTGCCTCCGGCGTGTCGGTGCTGTTCAACATGGTCGGTCTGTTGGCGGTCAGCGATTCAATGCTGATCAACCCCTGCACCTCAACTATCACAATTGTATCCGACGACGAGAGCCAAGAACCGCCTCCCGACAGTCGACTCGCCAAGTGGATGTCAGCCATCTTGAACGACCATCCTGCGTATCTTGGGCAGACACTGCTGTCTACCAACGTCCATCAACGTATTCAGTATCGTCGCTACGGTGGAGGCGGCTACACATATCTCTTCGAGATGTTCAAGCAGCGCTTGCTGCGTCAGAATATCACCGAGACACAATGGGACCAGATTGTCCGCGGCAACGTCGTGAAGTTGCTGGCCTGGTACGAACCTCCCGAGGCGCCGCCGATCCCGAAAAACTACCTGCAATGCTCCATTTGCAGCAACGTTTTCGAGCCGATCGAGGGCGAGTACTTCACCAAGTTTGCATTCATCTACTGCGGCACGAAATGTCTTCGGCGTCATAGCAAACACAAGTTCGCTCCACTTCCATCCACTAATTGATCCCTTCGGCATCAATACTGACGTCAGTCTATCCACACAGCAATGACCGTCCTGCGTCATATTTTGCACGTCGAATTCGGAGCCCTTCAGCTTTATCGCTTCAACCTCCCCGAGGTTTTTGTGCGCGCAATCCGAGGTTTTGCCACGCACTTGTCAACGGATACCAATCACTATTGAATTTGTCCTCTAGGGGTCATGTTGTCCAAGCGTCTCCATCGAGTGTCCTCCTCAGCACTGCGACGTCCTACCGGGTCGCTGATGAAGTACCACGTGGGTCTATTGCAGACGCAATTGGGCGCCGAAGCTCTCGCCAAGCAGAAGGAAAACCTCCGAACGCAAGGATCCCAGGCGCTGAGTCTCGACACTCCCGTGTTTCAAGTGTTTGGCAGCAATACGGACATCGGCAAGACCATCATCTCCGCCGGCATCTGTCGCAGTGCTGCGACCATTGCAGCAGACAATGGGGCGCGTGTGGAGTACATCAAACCGCTGCAGACTGGCACCGACGACGACCTCCCGGGATCGTTCCCAGGCGACGCGTCTTTCGTGACCAAGCACGCTGTGCTTGCAGACAGGAAGCAGGGAGCGCTGGAGTGCTCCACGCTCTTCTCCTGGAAGACTCCGGTGTCTCCGCACTTGGCGGCACAGATGGAAGGTTACACGATCACGGACGAAGCGCTGCTGGAGCTGCTCTCGGACAAGCTCAAGGCTGTTAATGCTGTGAATGGAGACAAAGCCTCGGACAGCTTGGTGCTGGTGGAGACGGCTGGCGGAGTGTGCAGCCCCTCGGCCTCTATGAGGTTCCAGGTGGATGTGTACCGTGGGCTCCGTCTGCCGGTGGTGCTGGTGGGTGATGGCAAGCTGGGCGGTATTTCCACGACCATGTCGGCGCTGGAGACGCTGTTGATTCGAGGGTATGACGTTGCTGCTATCTGCTTAATTGAGCAGGATGGCTTGAACAATAAGGAAGCTCTCGAGCCACGCGCTAGTGAACTCGGCATCCCGATTTTCAGCATGAACGCTGTGCCTCCGATGCCGGAGCCGTTGGACAATTGGTTTGCTGAACATGAAGATGTGTTTGTCGACGTGAATAAAACCCTGAAGACGTTCCATCAGAAGCGTCTGCAGAGCTTTAAGAACATGGGGGAGCGTGCGGAGCAGGTCTTTTGGTGGCCGTTCACGCAACACAAGAGCGCTGGTGGTCTGTCGATGATCGACTCCGCGCATGGTGACGAATTCAGTGTGTTCTGCCCGGATACCAACAGTGTAGAACCGCAGTTCGATGCGTGTGCGAGTTGGTGGACTCAAGGAGTTGGCCACGGTAACTCCAAAATGGCGACGTCGCTGGCGTACGCTGCTGGCCGATACGGCCACGTCATGTTTCCTGAAAATGCACACGAACCCGCACTGCAGCTCAGTGAGAAATTACTTGAGACGGTAGGCAAGGGCTGGGCCTCGCGTGTGTACTTCTCGGATGACGGTTCTACGGCTGTGGAAGTGGCTTTGAAGATGGCGTTCCGCAAGTTCGTGCTTGATCACGGGCTGGAATACAGTAACTTTACGTCAGACGCACCGAAAGCGGCGAAGATGGTCACACTCGCGCAAGCGAACTGCTATCACGGCGACACGCTGGGCGTGATGAACGTTGCGGAGAAGAGTGTGTTCAACGCAAAGCAACACCCTTGGTACCGCCCAGAAGGTGTCTTTCTGAAAGTCCCAACGATCGCACTGCGTGACGGGGAGTACGTGATTTCTATCGACGCCGAGATTGCTGGCAACGGCAACGTCGAGGAGAAACTTGCTGATTTCAACGCTGCGTTCGATATGTCCCGCGATGAAAGCGAGTTGGCGGGTGTGTACCGCAAGCACGTGGCTCGCATGATTGATGACACCGAGGCCATGGAAGGCAGTGTTCGCGTGGGCTCTGCATTGATTGAGCCTGTCTTGATGGGATCGGGTGGTATGTTCTTGGTAGACCCGCTGTACCAGCGCATGCTTGTGCAGGAGTGCCGTGCTCGCAAGATCCCAGTGATTTACGACGAAGTATTCTCCGGCTGGTGGCGTCTAGGAGCGCAGTCCGCACGTGATCTGCTCGGCGTCAACCCTGATATTTCTTGCTATGCCAAGTTGCTTACTGGCGGCGTGGTGCCGATGGCTGTTACCCTAGCATCGGAAGAGGTCTTCAACACCTTCTATGCGGATTCCAAGGGCGACGCGCTGCTGCACGGCCATTCGTTCACAGCGTACCCTATGGGTTGTGCTGCCGCTGTGACGGCGCTCGACATGTACCAGATTTTCAACGACGCCAGCGGTCCCAGCAAGGGTGTAACTCGTGGGTACTGGGATGTTGACGCTCTGACGGAGCTCTCCACACGACCATACATCGCGCGCACGTTCGCTATTGGCACAGTCGCTTGCGTCGAGCTGGCCTCGGAGAACGCTGGCTACGCATCTACGGAGGCTGCAGAGCTTATCCAAGTGCTGCGCAAGAAGGGCGTGTACGCTCGTTCTCTAGGTAACGTGCTGTACATGATGTGCTCGCCGCTTACGACTCAGGAGGACTGCAACAAGTATCTCGCGACTCTCACCCGGGAGATCGAGACCCTGCAAACCAAGAAGTAAACAGTTGATGGCGATTGAAAAGCACGTATATGAATTAATGATTTTTGCTCTTAGGGACGACTGAGCTGTTTACGAGATGATACAGTCCGGGGCCCTCACAGCGTCGACACCGCGTGCATCGAGACGCTTCTTGTCGATGAGAATGTTGAGCTCCGTCATGGAATCATCGAATTTCTGGATGAATTTCTGGCGGTCCGGGAGCGCTCTCATGTCCCGATTGTGGATCAGTTGGTTCCGCAGAGTCGCAACGTAGCGGATCGAGCGGACGGTCGGGACCGGAAGAGATTCCTCGATGGAGGACACTTTTTCGTGGAGTCCGCCGCCCACAGCGTTGAATTCCTTCTCCAGCAGATATTCCAGTTCTTTGGAAGTCTCGATGGCGAGTTGGTAGTCGTTGGACGAGTACACGAAGCCTTTCGAGGACAAGGAATTCCCCATGGCGAGATATCGGAGACTTCTAACTCAGGTGTTCCGTCTCGAAAGCAGGGTGTGCCACATTTGGTGGTACAGTTGGTGTTAACGTACAGCACCGGAAGCAATTCGTGTAGGAAGAACTTCACGATCCATGATTAGACGTTCAGGAACTCAAAAGCCTTGGTTTTTGTCCACTTTTACCAGCGCGATAATAATCAGAGTGTTTGGATGCCAGGTTCTGTCCGGGGCCTTTGTACAGGACCGTAGCTATGCTTGCGAGCTCTTCTTGTGAGTTTGGGTCATTCTTGTGGTGCAATTGCCATTCCGGTGGGACCAAGTGCATCCATCACGGACGCCCCATGCCATCCACCACGCCATCGCAGTGCGACTGCATTGTCAGTGACGTCGCTCGGCACTACTGTACCGCTGCTGGTGTTGCGGTCGACAATTTGTTTAGAGTCGCTGTCATCGTGGCAAATCGCCGCCTTCAATTCAGCCGACAGTGTCGTTTCACTCGATACGCAAGACCAGCCGACTCCGTTGCAAGCAGATCGCCAGAACGGCCGCAAATCTTGTCCTGCGGTCACAGGTTGAAGCGCAAGATCGCTGCAAACGTCCTTCCTGCACGGCGGCGAAGTTCTCAATTCTCAAAGGGGTCTACCGAACACCGCCGACGTTGCAAATGCGTTCCAGTGCGTGGACAGACAGCACTTTGCGTGTGTGGACCCCATCTCCGCAGCCAACAGCAAGCAGGATTGCTACGTGTCGAGGTTGCATGCTCATTCGGCTCATCTCCTGTCCCCCTGTCCGCAGGTTTAACCTTTCGGGTTGCAGTGCTTGCAGCCGCAGCCAATCGACCTCAGGTTCGTCACGTCGGACTTGCCTCGAACGTCACGAACTTCCGACTGCTTCGAACTCGAACGCTTCACAACACTTTGCATGAACGTCGAGTTCATTTTGAAGTGAGCTGTTGGGCCCGGTCCATGCGCGTCTGAGGATAGGTTCCGTCCATGCCCAGCCATCTGGTTACATCTTGACGTTTGTATGCTGTGTGCGCACCCCAAAGGCCGCAACGTTGGATGCCACGGCGTGTCTGTCAACGCGATCCTAAAAACTTCAACGGCCCGGAATGACCGCATCCTCGCTTCTTTTACTCTATCACTCCACGCTGCTATCATTCCAGCACGCGATCCAAAACCTAGGGCCCACCAGCAGTCATTCGCGAACTTGCCGGCTAAGACGCACTCCAGTTTCAAGTCAGTCAGTCAGTAGAGGATGATCCGGTCCCAGCGTCTCCTCGTGAGTCGCCGCCTGGGCTCGCACCTGCAGCGCACGCGCGACGCCAGCACCATCAAGAAGCTCCTGGCTGCCAACCGCGGCGAGATCGCGACCCGCATCATGCGCGCCGGCAACGAGCTGGGGCTCCGCACGGTGGGCATCTTCTCCAAGGAAGATCGCTTCACGCAGCACCGCTACAAGGCCGACGAGAGCTTCCTCGTGGGCGCGGACAAGTCCCCGGTGGGGGCGTACCTGGACATCCAGAGCATCATCCAGATCGCCAAGGAGAACAACATCGACGCCATCCACCCCGGCTACGGCTTCCTGAGCGAGAACGTGGGCTTCGCCGAGGAGTGCGCCAAGAACGGCATCAAGTTCGTGGGCCCCACGCCCGAGAACTTGCAGCGCTTCGGCGACAAGACGGCGGCGAGAGAGATCGCGATTGAGCAGAAGGTTCCGGTGGTGCCTGGCACGGACGGACCCGTGCACAACCTGCAGGAAGCCAAGGCCTTCATCGACTCTGGAGTCGGCTACCCAGTCATTATCAAGGCCAGCATGGGAGGAGGAGGCCGCGGCATGCGAGTCGTGGAGAGAGCGGAAGATCTGGAAGAGAACTTTGAGCGCGCGAGCTCTGAAGCCCTTGCGGCCTTTGGAGACGGCACGGTCTTCATTGAGCGGTATGTGGACCGCCCCCGCCATATTGAAGTGCAGATCTTGGGAGACGGACAAGGAAACGTCGTGCACTTGTTCCATCGCGATTGCAGTGTGCAGCGGCGACACCAGAAGGTGCTGGAGACCGCTCCGGCCGTCGGACTCGACCCGAAGACCGAGAAGGCCATGATTGATGATGCTGTCAGGCTCACGAGTGCTGCGAAGTACTTGAACGCTGGTACGGTGGAGTTCCTGGTGGACCAACAGGGACGACACTACTTCATCGAGGTGAACCCGCGTATCCAGGTGGAACACACGATCACAGAGGAGATCACGGGCATCGATCTGGTGCAGAGTCAGATCCGCATTGCTGGCGGTGAGAACTTCAAGGACCTGGGGCTCAGTCAGGACAAGATCAAGCCCCGTGGCCATGCCATGCAGTGCCGTGTGACCACGGAGAACCCGAGCACGGGCTTCCAGCCGGACTCGGGCGTCATTGAGGTGTTCCGTAGCCCTGGTGGCATGGGTATTCGTCTGGATGACGGCCCTGGATTCGTGGGCGCCCACATCACGCCTCATTATGACTCCTTGCTGGTGAAGGTGACGGCGCGCGCACTGGACCGTGGAGACTGTGCACACAAGCTGAAGCGTGCATTGTCAGAGTTCCGTGTGCGTGGTGTGACCACGAACAAGAGTTTCCTGGCCAATGTGCTGAACCACCCGGACTTCATCAAGGGCGTTGTGGACACGAGCTTTATTGCTAAGAACCCGCACCTGCTTGAGCCATCGAAGTCGACGAACCGAGGTCAGAAGATGCTCAAGTACATTGGCAACACAATCGTTAACGGCCCGGAGAAGGCGTTGGGTGCGACTGGCCCTGCGCCGTCCAAGGTGGACCCCATCATTCCTACCCTGGCAGCACCACCTGCTTCGAAGGAGAAATCGCTTCGTCAAATTTACGTGGAACAAGGCCCTGAGGCCTTCGCAAAGGCTGTGCGTGGCAAGAAGAATATGCTGCTGACCGACACTACGTGGCGTGATGCCCACCAGTCCCTGCTTGCTACTCGCATGCGTACGCGCGACATGCTTGCCATTGCTCCTGCGACTGCCATTGCCATGCGCGACGCCTTCTCACTGGAGATGTGGGGCGGTGCCACTTTCGATGTGTCCATGCGCTTCCTTCGCGAAGACCCATGGGACCGTCTCGCTATTCTTCGTGAGGCTGTGCCAGACATTCCGTTCCAGATGCTGCTTCGCGGTGCCAACGCTGTTGGCTACACGAGTTACCCGGACAACGTAGTGTACAAGTTCTGTGAGAAGGCACAAGCTACGGGTATGGATGTGTTCCGTGTGTTTGACTCGCTTAACTACCTGGAGAACATGAAGCTAGGCATTGATGCCGTGGGTGCTGCCGGTGGTATTATCGAGGCAGCTATGTGTTACACGGGCGACGTCTCGGATCCCACGCGCGGCCCGTACAACCTCGAATACTACATGGATTTCGTGCGTCAGCTCGTGGCCCAAGGCATCCATGTGCTTGCCATCAAGGATATGGCTGGCCTACTAAAGCCCCAGGCGGCACAACTGCTTATATCGAGCATTCGTAACGAGTTCCCGGACCTGCCTATTCACGTTCACACGCATGACACCGCTGGTACGGGTGTGAGCTCGATGCTGGAGTGCGCGTATGCTGGTGCTGATGCTGTAGACGTGGCGTCTGACGCCATGTCAGGCACGACGTCGCAGCCGTCCATGGGTGCAGTCGTTGCGGCGCTTAAGGGATCTAAGTACGATACCGGTGTGAAGTCGGAGGACATCATGGAAATCAACGACTACTGGGAGTCGATGCGTGGCGTATACGCACCGTTCGAATCGGGCCAGAAGTCAGGTTCTGCTGATGTGTACAACCACGAGATGCCTGGCGGCCAGTACACGAACCTGCTGTTCCAGTCGACGCAGCTCGGACTTGCGGGTCAGTGGCCGGCGATTAAGCGCGCATATGCCACGGCGAACCGCCTTCTGGGTGACATCATCAAGGTGACGCCGTCGTCCAAGGTGGTTGGTGACTTCGCGCAGTTCATTGTGCAGAACAAGCTCACGGAACAGGAGGTGATTGACCAGGCAGAGACGTTGTCGTTCCCGAAGTCGGTGGTGGAGTACTTCCAGGGCTACTTGGGTATCCCACACCACGGTTTCCCAGAACCACTTCGCTCACGTGTGCTTAAGGGCAAGGTTCTGCCGAACGGCCAGGAGATGTTTGTGGCCCGCCCCGGTGCTGAGATGGAGCCGTATGACTTTAAGGCGGCGGAGAAGGAGTTGAAGGAGAAGTACGGCGACGACAAGATCCGTGACGTGGATGTGATTTCACACGCCATCTACCCGGACGTGTTTGCGGGCTTTATGAAGTTTAAGGACGAGTTTGGTTCGATGCACTTCTTGGACACGCGGACGTTCCTGACCGGCTTGGAGGTGGACACTGAAGTTGAAGTAGAGATGGAGCACGGTAAGACCGTGTTCATTAAGCTTATTGCTGTCGGCGGCGTGAGCAAGAAGGATGGCATGCGCGATGTAATCTTTGAGCTCAACGGCCGTCAGCGTGTGATCAAGGTCGCTGATGAGGCAGCTGGTGTGGCGTCGGCCGCGAAGCCGAAGGCTACGAACCTGCCTGGTTCCGTCGGTGCCCCGATGCCTGGTGTTGTGCTGGATGTTCGTGTGAAGAAGGGCGAGAACGTGAAGGCCGGTGACCCTCTACTTGTGTTGAGTGCCATGAAGATGGAAACCGTTGTGGCCGCGCCCGTGAGTGGCCGGGTGGTGTCGATTCACGCCGATGTCGGTGACAACATGCTTGGTGGTGACCTACTCGTCGAGATCGACGAGACTGGCGATGACGAAAAAGATGAGTAAGTGTATCCAGCATTCAAGGCAAGGCTACATGTAAGATGATGAATGCTAAGAAACGGCAAATATATCAAACTCTAGGGTAATGTCTATGGCAAGTTTACCGTGGCAAGCAGCTTACCTTCCTGCACTTTGCTATGTGAATGGAGTTATGTCAAAAGAATCCAAGCTTCTTAGCGGTAGTATTTGTTCGTGTTATGTCGCTACGCAACTCACCACAACTTTCCTGCACATGTACGAGTAAACTAAATCTTTTTTCTGTTGTGATTTGGTCTCGAGCTCTTTCACCCGAGTTGAGCTTCCCTACTTGAGCTGCTTCATCGCCAATCCCCTCCACCTCCATCCAATCTTGTCAGTTTGTGGTGCTTAGATGATGCCAACCTTCACTTGCATCGTGTGGCGGTCCACCTTGCTCCATTCAGAGTCCTTTAGCGAGCGGTCAAAAGAGAACTTGACCTTGAGCTGTTTACCCTTTGAAGCGTAGAAGTCCAACGTGTCCGAGAACTCCACAGGTAGTTCACGATCGTACGCCTTGTGGAAGCGGGCACGTAGAGCTTGCACGACCTCCGTCTTCTGCGACACTTGCACCATCAGGTCCACCTCTCCCTTCACGTGCATGATGAGGTAGTTGTCGGGCTGTGTGCTCATAGCGAGTCCCGTGAGGCGAGACAGCTCAAACACACGACGCTCCTTAGGCGCTTGAATTTTGTCTGCCTTCAGGTTGAACACGCGACTCTCGCTGATCATCAGCACACGCGCTTGGTGAGCAAAACGCTCGTTCACCTTTTCCACAGTTCCCAGGAACAGAAGTTTTTCCCTGCCATTACGAGAGCTGCCAGCCTTAGCGCCGCGGCCTTCCGTGTGGGCCTGAATTATCGATGCGTATGCAGGGAACTTGTTGACGCCAATGTAATCACCCTCATAGACACGGTCGAGAGAGTCACGGCGGCGCTTCTTCTTGCCTAGGTAGCGCTCAAACTCTGTACGGACTCCAAGCAAGGCCACCTTACAAGATCTCCACATATCGCTAGCAAGCTGCTTGCGGGTTTTAAGACCGCGGTAGCGCTTGCTGAATACAATTTGGGCTTGCTTCAGTCTCAGGAATTCACGTCGTTCCTTGCGCGCTTGAACGAAGCTCTGCATGAAAAATACCGAGTTCAGCTTTTCTTCCTCGGCCAATTTCTTCACCAAACTGCTGCTTTCTACGTTCACAAGTTTGGCAGACACAGCCTCCCAGTCAGCATATAGCTTCTCAACCTTAGCCTTGTCGCTGGCGCCAGGGATACGTTTGCGACGGTCCTGGCAGTTCTTGTATACGGCACCGTACGTGGTAAAGAGCTGCTTGGACGCTGCCTGGAACACGTTCAGGGCGATGCGGTTCTTGTAACGGCGCCAAGCATTCTCGATAATGTTGACAATCACCGGGATACGCTCCTCGCGCAGGATCTCGAGCGCCGATAGGGCTTGTGGGTGGCGCAGGAAAATCTTGTTACGACCCAACGAGAAACAACCGAGCGTGTCCGAGTCCTCTTCAAACGGGATCAGTTTGTTCTTATCCTCCGGGTCTCGCACACCAAGACCGGCAGTCGTGAGTAGGTCAACTGCTGCCTTGCGTGTCGAGTGAGCAACTGGAGACGGCCACGTAGATTCCGACAGGAAGCTGTAGCGCTTGATGAAGGGACCGTAGGGCTGGCTGTAACAGAAGCCCTGGCGACGCACGCTCAAGTTCTCCACAAGACCTAGATAACGAACCTGCTCGGCCACCAACTCCTTGTTCACAGCCAATGGGGCCTTCTGCTCGTTGGGCTTAATGCATCGGATGTAGTGTGGGTTGCATCCATCCAGCTTCTTCAACAAGTCCGCAACCTGTGTACGGAACTGCTGTGATGTCGACGGCGGGCGTTTAAGCGTCTGCTCCTTCGTGCGCGTGTCTAGGAAGATCTCACGAATGAAAGCGTTGGACGAGTGTTCCATGCCATCTTGCAGGTCGTTGAAGAATGTGTCGACGTTAGCGTCAAAGAACAGCGTCACGTCATATTCGACCTTGCCGGCGTAGTGCACAATGCCGAAGTTAGGCCCACGAACACGGGACCTAATGTAGTGCGGGTTTTTCGAGTGTTCACTGTTGTAGCGCTCGATGAGTTCCAAGTCCGACAGACGCGCAATAGCACACTGCTCATCCAAGAGAGGGAAAATACCGTGCGTCTTGGGGTCCTCAATCAGGTCGCACACAACCTGGTTGTTGAAGAACGTGATGTTCTGCCAGCTCAAACCTTCGCGGCGGTATCCTTCCTGCTCGCTTTCGAGAGTCTGGCTAATGAATAGCTGCTGGAGCTTCTCGTTCACGTAGTTGATGCACAATTGCTCGAATGCATTCACCTCGAAGATCTCAAAGCCATAGATATCCAAGATGCCGATGCTGTTGCTGATGTCGCGCTTCTTGCAAGTGACGTTCTTGTTGATGCGCACCACGATCCAGTCAAAGATCTTTTCGTACAGCGAGCGAATGATCGAGTCCGAGACCTTCTTAGCTTGACGAGCGTCAAAGAGCACCTTCTGGTCCTCATTGTAGATGTTGACGATACGGAATGTCAGCAGAGCCTCCAGTTTATCCTTGTCAATGCCCATAAGCGTAGCAGCCTTCGCCAGCGCCTCACGCGCCTCTGGAGTCTCAATAGCAGCGCGTGGGTTGTGCGCCTCGTCCGTCGTCTCCTTAAACTGCACGTTACCGAGCCACAAGATCGCCGACAGCTGCTGGAAGATCGCACGCTGTTCCTCATCAGTAATCCCCACCGCAGTCATGTTCTGACGCACGTTCTTGTAGTTCTCGGCGTCATCCACACCTTCAATGGTGGCATCTTCGTTGCCCAGTACGTCAAACTCTTCTGCACTCTCTGGCAGTTGCCAGGCCTCTTTCTCCGCAGCAGTGGCGCCGGCCATCAGCTGGTAGAACGAGTGGAAGTTGCGTTCTCCTTCCGCTTGACGGATCACGCGACTGCGTTCCAGCAGGTAGTTGTCAATGTATCCTCCGATGACTTGTCCCACGCGGTTCATCTGCAGCACAATGTACTTGCCGAAGCGACTGCTGTTGTTGTTGCGGATAGTCTGCGCATTGCCGAACGCTTCCAGCACGGGATTGCTGCCCCAGAGCACGTCCGTGACGTGGCTCGTCATGTCGTCCGCCTCCTTCCGCTGCGCCACCGACATGCGGCGGTTGGCGATCACGGCGCTCTTGGCTCTGGAGCGCGTGCTGATGGTCGTGAGGTACCGCATCACGTGCTTGGACGTCTCCGTCTTGCCACTGCCGGACTCTCCCGTGATGAGCAGACTCTGGTCCAGGCCGAAGCGCATGAGGCTCGTGTACGCGTTCTCGGCCAGCGCGAAGGGGTGCGGGTCGCACAGATGCAGCTCCTTGCCTTGGAACGTGTCGATCATGTTGGTGGCGTAGATCGAGTCGCCGTTGGGCTGGCGCAGCATCTTGTACGGGTTCATGGCGATCAGCACGGGGCCCAGGAAGGTGTAGACGTAGCCCTGGCGGTAGCGCGTCACGAGCTCGTCCACCACGTGGGCCTCGTCCACGGCGTCCACCATCAACAGGTCCTTCATGGTGACTGACCTTCACTCTGTTCCGCTCGGTATCGGGCTCTTTGGCGAATGAACAACCAAGACCGGCTTTTGACCCCCTCTGACGTCGGTCGTTTCTAAATGTATGTACGGGAGGAAATGCATGTTGTACTTGAGTGGAGTATACGGATGTACGAATTGTTTTGAGATGTGGAAGAAGTTTCTAAACGACGGTTGCTGCGTTGACACGATGACTTGAAGTTTGTATGCCAGGACCTCTGCAAAACCACGATGTCTCCGTATACTTCGACGAGTTGAAGCGCGCAGTCGGTATCAGTATCTGCTGGCAGTGATACAGGGAGCTCTTGTGCCTTGCAAAATGCAATACAAAGTGGCGGTGAGGAAGAGAAATACTCTACTGGCCAGAGCAGAGCTGAACAACATGCTTAACGCCTGGTTCGATGCAGCAGCGAAAGCTGATCCGCTCTACCGTCTTTCTCTGCAACGAGGACAGCCCCAAGTAAAGGCTCGCTCGCTCGGATCCTATTGCCTCGAAGCAATACGCTACAGCTGAGCAATGTACATTGGCAATGCCAACGCTATTGGCCAAGCTCGATGGTCACTTGATCCAAGCACCAAATTGAAGCGCCGTCAGCAACTTGAAGCAGCATTTGACTCGATTGCTGAAGCTGATTTGGAGCAGAGTGTGGACACGACACGGGACCCGATCGAAGGACAAGGACGATGGTGAGGAATAATCGTCGACCCGCGAGATTCTCCTCACTGACAAGAAGCTCTCGCAACTGCGACACCAACTGAAGCGGGCATTGAAGACGATCCCGATTTGACATGACCACTCGATTGTCGATTCGACCCGTGGACGATGCATTGCATTGCAGCGGTGAGGACGCCATTGGTGCATCGCGTTGAAGTCGCCTAAAGCAGCGAGACAGCGACGAATGCAGCCTACGTTAGGTGTTGTGTACTCAGTGCAAGGTGCATACCGTCGTCGGACTGCAAGAATGGTATCGATCAAAATGTACCGATTGGACTGGTACAAAACTCGGGAAACAACCTAGATTGTAGGTCATTCAAGGTCGATGATTATGAATCAAATCATGCACATCAAAATTTGACGAAGATCAACTTGATCGTCAAGGCCTCTTAAGTCGAGTTTCTCGCTGGGCTTGAAAACGCCTATCGAACAATTGCGAGCTCGTAATATTCTAGATCGAGTGGCCACTTGGCTGCAGTTTGGTCGTCTGCAAAACGCTATGCAGGCTGCATAGCGTTTCGTCTTAAACGTGGCTTATGCTCGAAGGACGAAGGCCGAGCTGGTCGGAGCGCTGCCATAGCCCGACCAGCGTCTAGTCGCAGAGACTTATGTCGGCAAGCGACTAAAGCCAGTCGCACGCAACCAGAAGCGTGTTGAAGCGCTGCCGTCGTCGCTCGGATGAGTCCCCTCCAGTCTTCATGAGACGAGTCTGCGAAAATGGCGGTGGTCTGTCAAAGTGTTGAGGCGATGCACTATTGCTGTGCAATGCGTGCTTCACCAGCGGGCAAGAACAGCCAAGCGGATACACAACCGAGCAACGTCGAAGCATTGTGCCTTGCAGCGTAGCCACTCCAGTGCCACGTTGAATATGGCCAAAGTGTACAGATCCAGAGACAATTTTCGCTCCCTAGCCGTTTCGGTGCTCAACACCATCGTAACGGCTAGGATACGGTACGCCCACTCTACAGTCCGCAATACATGGTGCATTGAATCTTCAACCTACCTCTTCGGATGATCATCCACCCACTCAATACGGAGCGTACCAGGATCTCCAACAGGCGTCAATAGCTCTGATTTTGGTGTACCACACACCAAAGCTACTTTTTGACCTTTGGTTCCCGTTGCCCGGGTCTCTGCCACTGCGCCTGGCTGCCGCGATTCCTCGCTGTGATCGCGCCCGATGGGCGTTTTGCGTCGAGTTATCGTGCCTGGAACCTTCCTGAGCGAGCATTTCCCCCACGCAGGTGATGCTGTCGCAACGGACGGGGCTCGAGCCTTCTCGCTCATTTATATAGCGGCGCTGCGTGTCGGACGCTTTTTCCCAGTCACTCGTCCGCCCTCGCCGCCTTGCGCACGTGCAATCCAATAGACCGTCGGTCGTTCACTGTGGCCGCTGGTCGCGATGGGGAACAGCAACAGCGTCGGGCGTCCGGTCTACGACGGAAATTTCGTCCGCGCCGACTCGGACGCTTTGGCTTTGGCCTGCGGTGCCTGCCCGCAACAAGCTGCGACACCAGTGACAAGCGAGCTGTGGCTCATCTTCCACTTGCTGCTGAGCTTCACGCTGGTCGCCTACGTGCGCTGGAGTCGCGTGGAGATCCACAACCACGCCTGCCACCAGCACGAGCTGCCGGTGTGCTGCCAACGGCATCAAGATCAGCACGAGGACGTTGAAGAGGAACAAGAGGCTGTTGACGAACAAGAGGTGGAGACTGGAGCTGATTGTGACGTGAAAGAGAATGAAGTGCAGCCGCCGACTATTGCCAAGCCAGTGCAAACGCCGGAGGAAGAACGAGCTGCTGCCAGACTGGAGACTCTACGCGTCGAGTACGCGCCGTATCTTCAGATGCTCAAGGTCAGACTTCCTCGAGTTGTGGTGGACCATAAGTTGCGTGCAGACGGAAAGGACCCCGAAGTTTTGGATGAAATCATTGCGGCAACCCCACAACGCCGAAGGAGAAGAAACTACCAGATCCTATTGCTATTCCTCCACCAGCTGAACCAGTGGAGGACTCAGAGCACACACGGAAGGTTGAGTCGTTCCGGAGAATGCTCAAGGTGGGCGTTCCGCGTCATGTTGTCGAGATGAAGGCTCGCAAAGAAGGCGTCGAGCCAGCGGAGCTAAAGGGCTCTAGCGCGCAAGATGCATCCCCAGAAGAGGATGTTGAAGACTCTACCGTTGAAAGTGGGGTTTTACCAGCTCCAAGCAGTCTGCCCACACGATCCAGACGCTCCAGCATAAGCTCAGCTGTATCCACAGCACCCTCGACGCCTGATGCGCTAGCTATGCGCTCAGCTGTAGCTACTGGCAACGGTCGCCACTTGGCCATGATGGCGCTGCGCAAAATGAACGCTGGTATGCGCAAGAAGTTGCACTGGTCAACGACTCCGTACACTGGAGGATTTATCTCAGCACAACGACGAGATTCGTTATGGAGTCACATCCACGACAAGGCTCAGACGGATAGTGTGTGCATTTCCACTGAAAGTCGACGGTGGATGGAGAAGTTGTTTGTGAAAGTGGCTGCCAAAGCCAAAACTGCTCGTCGACGCCCCAGCTCTATCAATGACAGAAGCGAGCGGAAATCAAGCAGACAGTGTTCTGCTGGTGTTTTGTCACCACATTCTGAAGGTGATGAGTGTAGACCGAAGATCGCTAACTCAGCCTTTTTCGATGACGAGGAGGACGATTTGGAAGGAGAACCTGAGCCGGAAGATGAAGAATTAGAGGACGAAGTACCGGTAAAAGAGCCCGGAAGCGCGTTCCTGAACCGCAAGTTGTATGTTGTGCTACTTGATCACAAAAAGTCGCAGAACATCGCCATTGTGCTAGCTCGAGTGAAGCGCACGTTCCCAGAGATCACCCACGAAATCATGACGCTAAATTGTAATGTGCTCTCAAGCCCTGCGCTGCAGTCGCTCATTGACATGTGGCCTGACAGCGCTGAGCAAGAAGCTATCGACCAATTTGATGGAGATGTGTCAAGTTTAGCCACGGTGAGTTTACAATTCGTATTGCGAACGACTTGATTTGTTAGTGACAATTTGTTACTTCTATGCAGGCTGAACAATTCTTAATGGTTGCTCGGAAGATCCCGCGAGTGCAGCAAAAGCTTCGCTGCCTCCAGTTTAAGATGGATTTCGCCCCACGAGTAAAAGAGCTGCGGTACGTTTGTCGAGGAGCTTTTGTTGCAAAACAAGTGTATCTAACACGTGGTATTGATAATTTATTTCAGAGGAAACTTGAAACTTATGATTCGCGGCGTTCAGCAAGTGTGTGCGAGCGAGACTCTTGCTGGCGTGTTGGAATACGTCTTTCACTTAGGAAATCTGCTGAACTTCGGCGAGGGGTGGAATACACTAAATGGGTCAAGAGTATTTCCATCAGCTCACTGGCGAAACTCTCGTTTACTAAAGCATTTGATGGGAGGATCTCGTTTCTGCAATATGTCGTCCAATCCATTGAGGTAAGCACCGCATGCAACTTGTCTTTGCTGTAGTACGCACCATCTAACCACAAACTGTGCCTGTCCTCTCAGCGCGACGAACCCCACCTTGCTCGATTTGCTGAGCACCTGAGCCTACTTCCGAAGTGCAGCAAACTCTCGATCCAGAGCCTTGTCGCTGAGCAGCAGTCTCTCAAGAGTGGTTTACGGATGTTGATCAACGAGACTCAAAAGGCCGCCATATTCAAGACTGACGACGTCGAATTGAGAGCAGAGTTAGCGAGTTGCCGTGAAAGCATGAGGCTCTACGCAATGGAGGTGGAGCAAGAACTCAATGGCTTGCAAGAACTGGTCAACCAAATGGAGAGAGAGGTACGCACCTGCTGGCTATGATTTTTAGTGGACAATGGTCGTGTGCTTACTTCCATGAATTTGCTTTGTTGTTGTTTTCACCACAGAGAAAACACTTTTGAACTACTTCGAAGAAGAAGACACACTACCGCTGGACGAGCTCCTGGGCTTTCTCTCCAGCTTCGCGGACGAGTACTCGCGTGAACGTCAGCAGCTGATTCTACGCGCGAGACGAGCACAGAAGACCAGTCTTGGCCGTTCGGTATCCGTGAATTTGCCTCACGGCCGTCACAGCTTGTAAGTATTCCGTAGGTGTCCAATTCACACCCCTCACGTACATCATTATGAAAAAGAATCATAAGCCAGCATTGGCACATATCAATATTTTGCAACATGTATCTCTTCCCCGCAGCCTTTTCAGCTTCTAAGGCTGCTTTCTTTGCGGCGAGATTAGCAAGAGCCGCTACCACTTCGTGTGCTTGGGCCAGTCTCGCGTGCTCGCAGTTATACTCTTCATCAAACAGCACCTTCGCTGACGCAACACCTCCACTTCGTCCCTCGACATCGACGACGTAGTCAGCGTTCTTGTGGAAGGCTGCAAAGGATAGATTGGCGCTACCTCCCGATGCATACACGTGACCAATGATTATGAGCTTGAAGTGCATGCACTGGGATGCTAAGTGCTTCACTTCAATACCTGCTGCTTGTAGGTCTCCGATCACCTCCAACGCCTCAGTGTGTGATCGACACCACGTGAGGTCCACGAGAACAAACACGTCAACGCCGGCTTGTTTCTGTTCGATCAGTGCATCACTGAACACGTGCAATGTGAACGCATATTCAGCGATGCAGATCGTCTCACCAGGCTTGGCAGCTCGGATGTGGTCCAGCATGCTTTCCTCCTGGGCCTCGTCTGCCTTGTGGAACTCCGTCTTGGGAATCTGGCTCAGCAGTTCCATTGCCTCAGGAAGCAGCTCCTTGTAGGTGCTTCTCGACATGTCCACCACTGCCAAGACGTACTTGATGTTGTTCAACTTCTCGGGCGTCATCCACATGAGCTTTCCCGCCAGTGCCTCGAGCGTGTTCTCCGGTCGTTGTGGGAGTCCCGTTTTTTGGGTGGAGGCAACGAAGAGCCGTCTGCACAGGTAGCCCACACGCGTCGTAGCAACTTGTCGCTTCCATGGGATATAGTGGTCACAGTCTTGAAGTCGGGGGCCATGCTTCCGCCTTTCGCTTTCATGCGCTGGTGCTTGCGTAGCAGCTCGAGCAGGTCTTGAGCTTCTTCCGGATGCAGGGTCTTTCCTCTTGTCATCTTCGCCGTCAATTGCCAAATGCCATGCCTTTCGAGGTGGTGGAGAATCCACTTGTGGATGTCTCCTTCCCGACACTCGGCGCCATCTCGAAGACGCAACGGCCATCGCGAATGCTCACTGTGTCTGGAGAGCAAAGTCCATGGTATGTCAAAAGCCGTCAACCTCTCGGCCCAAGAATAAAATTCTTCACACCATCGCCATCCGACTGCGCTCCAAGATCTACGTCTTCTGTCCGAAAGAGAAAGCGCTTGACGGCGTACCTGAAGACGCAGATCCTTCCACACGCGGCAGGCCATTGCGGCCGGGACCTCGCTCCTGCAGCACAGCAGACAGCAGCATCCGATTACGTCGATGCGACACATGACGCCGGCGTTGCGGTTGGAGATGTGGAAGGCGTCCGGCAGGGCGTCGCTCAGTTGGAAGCAGATGGGGTAGACGTATTCCCCGGCTGGATGGATTCTTGTCCTGCGGTGAGAACAATTTCCTCCTGTAGATGGAAATGCTCGCGCAGGTAGACGGAGGCAGTTTGACCGCCGACTTCTGTCCACGTGACCAGCTCTTTGCCTTGGATGCCAGCGTGCACTGCCCGACTTTGCTCGTCCTGCCATGCTACAGAGCTCTGTGATGCTGGCTGCTCGGAATCGCTACAAGCTCCGTCATACCAAACGAGCAGGTTGCTTAAGGCCACAGTGGCCTGCTCTGCGAATCGCAACGCCTTTGGCGAGCGATCACTAGATCGAGCTTCGACAAACACCAACACTTCCTCGAAAGATTGTTGAACTGGTCAAAAGATATCGTGACTTGGGGCTTCCAGGGCATATGGACAATCTGAGCTTCTCATCCGAAGTACAACGACCTGTGAGAAGCTGCCAGCACATGACTCAGAAGAGGAACTTCCACCCACGGGGGTTCGCGAAGAAATACCGGACTTTATCATTGAGTGACAAAGGCATCACGCACACACGCTTGTCGCTCAGTGGTTTTGTGGCGGTAGTTCTTCCAGCCGAGGCATCTTCACTGGCGTTCACGCTTCCTCCAGCGCACAACTCTCCATGACGAAGCTTGCAAGGTCTACGGAGGCTACACGCTGGCAAATCTCGGTCAACAATGGACTCTGTGCAGAATATTACTTCTTGGTTGGAAGCCTGCTGCATCGCAAACCTGGTCTTCAGGGCAGCGATTACACTCTTCAACGAGTGTGGTGACTCCCTTCCGGCGTCATTGAACAACAGACCATGCTACTGGACGTCTCGAGTCCTTCCTCTTGGATGGCGCAGCATCGGTCGTCGTCGTCGCTCCTTCCAAAGCGTGGATATCCAGAGCTAGCCGTGCTCTTCCTCCATGAAGAAAGCAACGTCGTCATGGAAGAAGAGAGCGCGTACGTCTATCCTGTACGCCACCGTTGGGGCAAGAACGAACGCCGAGCATCGTCGACGCTGTCATTTCGCAATTGGCGTGGTCGAGCACACCTCTCAAGAAAGCAGTGGCGCGCTTGTAGGCGCGTACTTGCTGGCGGGATAAAGCGAACTCATATGCTTCGCTTTCCTGAACAATCCAACAGCATAAACGTTTAGGACACATGGAGCACACAACTCTAGCAGAGCGCCAAGCCATCGTGCGGAATTTGCGTGCAACCTTGGGAAATACCAACACCAGGCCAAGTCAAGAAGCTTTTCAAAACGCTGCTGAGTATTTTCGCCGACGACGGACGACGATCATCCTCGTGTGGAGTAAGCGCTACGATTTGGCTTTGAGTCGGCCTGGGCCTCATCCTGCACACCTCCTGCCTCAGCTAGCTCATGATCTTGCTGAGTTGCCACCCGGCGTGCAGAGGGCACCGCTTCGAACCGTCGCGGGATACATGAACCTGAGCTATGGAACTCTAGAGCGACGTCTTCAGGAGTTGGATACTGCTGTGGCCGAGCTTTCGCTTGAGGTGTGGTTCAGTAGCGACGATAGAGCGCTGGAACGGCTAGTGAATTACATTGAGAGCGCCACAGCAACATTTGACATCTCGATGTACGCGTTGACACACCCAGTGATAGGTGCTGCCATTCTTCGCAGGTACCACAGTGGTGTGCGCGTGCGGCGAACTCGTGCTATGATGCACGAGAAGTTTGCAGTTCTAGATGGTCGACTCATATTGTGTGGGTCCGCCAATTGGAGCCTTGCAGCTTTCCAAGGCAGGACAGGCAACTATGAGAACATTTATGCGTTCAGGAACGTGTTTGCTGCGAGGATCCACACTGTGCACTTCGAAAAGCTGGTCTCCGAAGGCAACTATCTCGTCGAAGATAGTTTACTTTGAGTGTTTTGCTTTGTGATTCATGCACTAGTAATTCCAACGATCTGGTTCCACGCGAAGATGTTTTGTATTGTTGCCTTCACCTGCACTCTTTTAAAGGATCTTCGTGGCATCCGACACAGGCAAAATCACTGTTTGCATCGAGTGAGCTGGAAGCGACAATGTGAACGTCTTCGAATCCGTCTGCTTCACGCTCACCGTCACGGCGGAACTCGCACGGTTCATGAACTGCATCACTACCTGGTTGTCCGGCGTCACGAACGCTGTTCGGTGGAAGTTGCTCGGCGTCGTTGTCTTCGGGAATTCGATGCGACGAGAACCGGCAGGAACGAACTTGGAGAAGTGACCCATGATGTAGAACATCGGTTGCTTGTAGAACACGGCGCCGTTCACTTCGTCCACCAAGATCGGTGCATCTACCATGTTCTTGGCCCAGTTCGGACCACCCGTAGTGTCAAGCGCCAAATTCCAGTCGGTCCATCCTGACACGTAGTTGTTGATGTCCTCAATGATGTCATGTCCGTAGTTCTCCGCGCGCGACCAGCTCTTGCCGGCATCCTCGAGCGACACACCTGAGCCCGTACCAAGTCAACTGGGCAAGAAACCTTCGCAATTAGTCTGCAGCTGCAGCTCGGTCCTGCGTGGTCCTGGCCTGAATCGGGGGCGTAGAGCGCCTGATTTGTCTTGTGGCATGGCTGAGTTCGTACGCGCATTCCGTATTGTTGTACGGGAAACAAGTCCAACACCAAAAAAGTCTTGTAGGGGTGACACCCGTTCGTTTTTGAAATAAAGTGCAGTACCGTAACTTCATATGTCATATCGGATAGGAAAACGTCCAAAAGTGCAGCCTATTTTCGTTATTGTGTCGACTATTTGAGAAAAAGTCCAAATGTGCAGCCTATTTTAGTTTCTATTTTAGTTTCTCTTTGGCCCTTTCATAGTCGACCATGACCCTGATCCAAGTTCGGCGCTCGATTTTCGCCGAACTTGGATCAAATCACGTTTTTAAAAACGAAAATCACTTTTTCTTGTTTTGGGCAGACTGGAAAACACTGTTTTGGGCTCGGATTCCGACTACTTTTTCTTAAAAGAACATCTGCTAAGTGCGCGAAAATCACGATTTTCAAAACCAAAACGCACTTAGAATTTGTAGATGTTTTTCCGCCAAAAGGCTGGATCCAATAGGCTCGGAAATACTAATGTTTTGGCGGAAAAACATCTACAGGCGTAAGTGCGCGTAAAATACGAACCTAGAACGAACCTAGAACGTAGTTTACTAGGTTCGTCCTCGCTATCTTTCAAAACCTGTGCTCTTTTTGTAATTTGTTTTCGAGAGTAAAGTTTATTTTTGGTGTACGGTAAAGTTTACGGTAAACTAGTTTGTCAATATTTTGCAACATGTATCTCTTCAACTTGTAGTCTGCTTTTTGTAATTTCCGCATTCTACCCCATCTGTTGACTAGACAGCTCCACGTTGACGTTCACTCGGCACTTCATTATCCTTTTTGCAGTCAAAGACATCGTTCCAATCAGTATGTCCGGCCCGGAGACTGTCGTGCGTCGCTACGTGCACGCCGGATGCGTCTACGTGGCGGAACTCTGCCGTCCTCCTGCCAAGAACGCCTTCAACGACGCGCTGTACACGCAGCTGAGCGCCGCTCTGGACGAGTACGAGGCCGACGACTCTCTCCACGCCATGGTCCTCACCGGACACGGCGACTACTTCACCAGCGGCGCTGATGTGAAGGAGACGGCCGCCATTCTTGGGGACGGAACGTTGCGTCCACCCTCCAAGAGCCCTTCGTGTGTGTTTATGCACAAGATGTTGGACTGCAAGAAGCTGCTGGTGGCGGCTGTCAACGGCCCCGCTATCGGCATTGGCGTCACGCTATTGATGCACTGCGACGTGGTGTTTGCAGCGGACAGAGCCACGTTCTGGACGCCGTTCCTTCGGATCGGAGTCGTGCCGGAGTTCGCGTCGTCCTACACGTTCCCTCATCTGCTGGGGCCTACCGTGGCCGCCAATCTCGTGCTTCGATCCAAGGTGTTCACTGCCAAAGAAGCTCTGGACGCCAAGATTGTCGGGGAGGTCCTCCCGACCGAGGGGTTCCTGAACAAAGTGCTGGAGGAGATTGAGGTGTTGGTGGCTAACAAGTTCAACGCCACAGCTCTGCCGGTGTACAAAACGTTGCTAAGACGTGAACGAGCCCCGAAGATCCGTGAAGCGCTGTTTCACGAGTTCGAGCAACTCGACCGTCGGGCCGCGAATGGCGAATTCCTTGCTACGGTGCTGGAGCTCAAGAAGCACTTCACGAACAAGAGTGCCAGCAAGTTGTAAGAGGTCGACTGGTCTTTGAGGAATTATGTTGTGCATTTCTAACCCTTGTGCCAAGTACATTCTTGGATTTCAGCAACGGTAGTAGTGTTATTGGTGGCGAGTTGATGGAGTGCTTACCGGCACTTGCGTTTGAAGTTAACATTTAATACGCCCTTGTCCTGTGCAGAATTGAACGGTAACATGCCGACAGAGACCCACTTTCGAATCGGTTCTCAAGGTAGTGTGCCGATCTCAGCTTGCACTGGGGGCCTCGACCACACGCCGCCAGCCTACATATGCAAGTGGTCGGAGGTTGAGTCGGCAGCATTATCTCGAGCGTTTTTAGAGCACATTACTTGATGATCGCTGGCACGGTGCAGCCCGCAATATTCATCGAACCCTACGCAGTCATTGATTTGAGACTTCGCCGCAAGGTTTGGTCCGAGCATCATGTATTTGTTTTGTAGTCTACGCGGAGCTCTGAGGTTTGATATGATGCTACTGCCCGCAAAGTTATATTTCGTTAAATATTCGCGTCGTGTTGTGGCGTGAAAGTGTCAGACCTTTCCAATCGTGCTGCATAGTTATAAGATCGTGTCTTCAACGCAGACAGGGTATTCGCTATGTGTACTGACACTTTCATCGAAGGCCTCCGGGAATCCCAAACTGCGCACAACTGCTGAGAACTCGGCGAGATCAACGACAAGCTCGTGTGCGGGTACGTCGATGTTTTGAAAAGCAGTGGGAGTCCTTCACGCTACTACTTCATATTGTGGTCTGTATCTCTGCGAAGAAGGAAATGGCTACCATAACTTTTTTCTACGGGCGGTCGTTGATATTTGGCAGATATCTGCATTGTAGTTGGCGATCAAAATGCCTTTTATTCAAGAACAGTGTAGTGATAATCACTTTCTTCTTTCTAATGGTGTCTATCGCCTCAGCAGTCACACTTCCTCTAGGCAAGCGACTTGAGGTAACTCTCGTATCTGTTGGCGATTTGGGAGCGGTGTCTAGTGGCCATGGTAATCCCAAGTCGACCCATAATGTCGCTCGGGGTATACATGTAGTCCTTCTTGTTCCAGTTCGCAAACTTCTTGAAAAGATAGTCATCACTTCCCAGCATTTTGTCGATCTTCGCCCTCTCTCTTCCTCGCTGTCCTCGATTTCGTCATCGTCGCTGTCGACATCCGCTATCTTGTTTGTTCGCAGGGACCTTCTTTCGTTTCCACTGACTTGGGTGTTGATCAGGTCGGCTGGAGTTAGCTCAGCGACTTCTTTCTGGCCCAAGGCGACTGCTGAGGCAGCGCTGCTGCTGGCGAAGATGGTGGCCGCAGCCATGCAGAGGGCGTAGCAAACGCGCATCTTTCGGTTGAGTTGGACTTGGAGGGGGCCTTGAGTGATGATCTAGGGTGCTACGCACAGAGCAAATTGCGGAATGATTTCTGGTTGGTTAGGAGAGGAGAGTCTTTGACCTCCTGTTAGGGACCCATGTACTGTAGTTGGATCATACAATTGATAAGCCGATCCTTGATTCGAACGAACAATCAACATCG
Source organism: Phytophthora boehmeriae (assembly GCA_011947355.1). NCBI lineage: Eukaryota > Oomycota > Peronosporomycetes > Peronosporales > Peronosporaceae > Phytophthora > Phytophthora boehmeriae. The sequence goes on along the minus strand of JAAVTJ010000384.1, from coordinate 169,041 downwards.
CCTGCAGGATAGCAATGAGATGTGCTAGGACCTGGAAAGTTGGGAGGTTTGCGAGAGCGAGGGCTATCGGTATCATTGATATTCTTACGACCGAGGCGATTGACGACCATCTGTGACAAAGCATTTCTTTGCTGGTGCTCGCACAATCACCTTGAGCTTTGTGTAGAACGATACGGTATCACGACCGTGTTCTACACAAAACTGTCGATTCATCAGTAATACTGACTTCAGTATGGAGATACAGTAACATACAGTAGCCATGACTGGATCAGTAGTCATGATTGGATCAGTCATGGCTATGGTAGCGTCTATTGTGCCAGTCACTGGATAGAAGACAACAGAAGAGCGAAGCTGTCGTTTTCGAAAAGAGATCAAACCCAGCAGATCACCAAAGTGCGTGCCCTCCATTAGTGGACAATTAATCTCAGCCTTATCCAAGCTACACGCAGCACCAAGAAGCCTGGTCTCTCGCCAAAGTCACCAGCCTGATGATGGCAAGACTCACAACGCAAGCTTAGATGGCAACAAGTATCCAGTCCCAAGTACAACGTGAACCTGGATGACGTGAAGCTCCACGGCGCCAGCAAGAGTGACTTGCAGGAAGGCCTCCTAGACAAACAGAGGCCATAGCGTTAGAATAAGCTCACTTGTCAATTTCCCATCAAATAAATAGACTACGGCCAAACCTTCGGGAGCTTGGCCAACTCCCCCAGCGTGTCTTCATCCCTGCAGACACTACACCTCCAAGACTCCTCTCCAAGACTCCATCATGCATGCTCTGTGGATGCTGGTGATCACCCTCGCAGCATGCTGCTTGGCCACGTCGATCGCTGCCACCCCGAACATGGTTCAGCTGGGTGGCTCTGTGCCACACGAAATCCCTGGCAACAGATTTCTACGGGTCAACAAGGAGACGAACAAGGACGAAGACAATGCCGCTGCGGAGGATGAAGAGAAAATCGCCAGCAAGTTGAGAGGAGCTCTCGGTCTTTACAGCCCCAAGTTGAAGGCGAGTACTTTCGACAAGATGATCGCTGATGACGTGTTCAAGGCTGAAATGTTTGCCAAGTGGGATAAGCTCGATTTCTCGTTTAAAAAGATCAAGAAGAGCATCAATCCGGTGAAGAACACTCAGTTTGAGCCGTTGTACAATGAGTACGCTATTCGCCGGCTCCTTAAGACAAAAAAGTAACTCCCGACCGCTTGATGAGCGAGTTGAGAGCGAGTTTTCAATACAGACATGCCGATGAAGCGACCAAGAAAAATCGGAGGAGAAGATAGTTAAATATATAACCACCGCGCTTAGAAGCATCTAAAACAGCAAACAGAACAAATATGAGAACTTGGTTCTTGTCAATCGTTCTGCGATGTATTTGGTTAGCTCGATACTTCCAAGTACAAATTTATTGTCGACCTTTGTCACCTGTGCTGCATCGTAGAACTTTGTTGTGTTTAGCTGTGGAAGTTAATCGGCGGCGTTGCTTGTATCCACACTTCCTTATCCCTGTAATATTGCCCGTAGCCGGAGCAGCTTCCACCATCAACTCTCTCGTTCTCTCTCTATCTCACTTTCTCTCTTTCCGCTGTATTCACCTCCAAGCCCCACCAGTGTCTGATTCTTCCTTCTCATGCTTGTTAATATCAACCAGAAGAGAAATAAACGGAGGTTTAGAAGAAGTCAAAGGAACGAACGGATGCACCTTGTCACTCTTGGGCTCTTAAGTTTATTGGCAAACGGCGTAGCAGTGGACAATCGTGTACATTGGGTACTTCCAAAAGAAATTCAATCATCGCTGCGAGGCGCCAACGTTGGGTGAACGTTGTTGTGGGGTCAACAACCCTGCGGCGGAATCGCCTTGATTTGGTGGTCTCTCGTATTCTGACGGGAGCAACGACTACGCCACGAAGATCCCCTCCCCAGCCGACGCTCTATTAAAGTAAGTGATACTCAACCACCTGATCCAAGTACTGGATGAACCTCAGGAACATTTTTTGGGGAGAAGTTGCTGAAACTCTGGTCGATGTGCGAAGTTTATGCTACAGCAGGGGATGTAATTCGCGTGATCTTACGAGATTCGCTGTAGTGTACGATCGTGCGAATGTGAATGAAGCTTGGTAGTGAAGTGAGTAGTTGAATGGAAATCCGAAAGTGAATTAGAATGAGTTAGATCAATCTGTCTTACTTGTCTTCTCCTACCTATGCAGTGATCCTTGTATCTTGGACCAGTTCTGTTAATCTTGTAGAATGTATATCCATTGATGGGCAATGGGACGGAAATGACATTTTGGTACGGAAAGGTTGGTACGGAAAGGATTTGTTGGGACGGAAACCGTACCGACTTCAATGCATTTGCCCAATCATATTCGGGCATCCCCAACAATCAACCAATCACATAATGTGCACGTGCCTCTTCGCCAATCAAGTAAATATGCCACGCGCAATGCACGCGCCAACATACCCAGGCACGAGACTACAAAATGCTTTCTCAACAGCTTCCTCACCATCGCGGACCTTAAAGTGGAGTCCGCTCCAGCAGTACGAGACACCATATTGCAACATAGTAGCCTTTCTATTTCTCCACATGGAGCGCCGACATTTTGCATCAAGAAACCAATAGGTCGGAGAATTGTACATGATTACATGGCTCTGAATGAGCGCAATCAACGCCGATGCCGAGTAAAGATGGCATACTCGATCGAATGACTGGGTGTCGATGGTATAGTTGTTTTGACCTACTTTCCGGATACTATCAGATACGTATGGCATCAATGTCCATCCCCAGACCGCGGAACGGGTGTTCCAGGGTGCATTGACCGAACACTTTATTTGAAACTATTCAAATCTACGATCTCCAGTTGGGAAATACCATGCCTCAGTGATTTTGAGGGAATGAACGGTGTTCAAATTGACCCAGACAAAGTGTCGGTCATCTGAGACTTGCCTGCACCTCGGAGAGTGAGAGATCTCTAATCGATGTGATTACTATCTACATTCAGCGTTTTTGTGCGAAATACTCCTAAGTCAGTGCGCCTCTATTCAACTTGGTTAAGTTGAAGGCAAAAGTATTGGTCTGGACACCTGCGGCACAAGCGGCGTTTGACGCTTTCACATCTGCCCTGTGTAAGACTACAGTATTGACCCTTCCGAATTTTTCGCGTCCTTTTCACCTGAAGACAGACGCATCGCGCTTTGCTATAAGTAGAGTTCTCTATCAGCGGAGCGCTTCGTCAGAGGAGGTTGAGCTGAAGCAAGATTCTAAAGGAAATACCTGTGGAGGGCGATCGCATTTACGGAACAGTAACTCACATCTGCTGAACTGAATTATCCGACCCGCGCACAAAATAATACATTACCGTAACATTAGGAGTATTTATTTAATTGACGGTGGGTGTATTTTGAAGCCCGACCATCGGTCGATGGAACGATTTTGACACAAATGTGGTATAGGAAATCCACGCCAAATGAACACTCGGTAGAGGTTCTAATAGCTCACACCCACAACAACTCGTCAGCCAATACGGCCAACGAGTGTTCGGATCAAGATCTGAAAGCACCCAGATCGATCCCTTACACCGGGACGAACAGGACCTTGCTACCTCGTTTGTATGTACTCAACCAATGTAAAACACACAACTAGCACGAGCAACGCTAGTCTGTGCAGTAGGATAGCACAGTCCCAACAGCAGAAGGGTACTGTACCACCGCCGAAGGTTCCCTTCGGTTGGAAGTCACACTTGGAGTCAATATGTACTCCCACACACGTGCATTAGGCAAAATACGCCGTCACGTCAACAGACCACACTCAACACTCTTGGCCTGTCCAATGAACCCTCGCTGTTATGCTACGGGTTCTCGGACAGGCATAATCCACTCAAATACGCTTATCCAGACGCTTACCTAAGGTAGCCGGATGTCACGCTAGACACTTGAAGGGAAGATTCTGTTCTGATTGTTGCCCTTTCAGGCTTATCTCCTAATTATGTTATTCCTATACAGTATACAAATATCAAGTGAACTATGATCCGTTATGGATCGTCTACATGCTACGTTACCGTCGAGCGACTCTTCGTTCGGACCCTGAAGTTGCAAAGGGTCGCCCGAACCGACGCTTCTATCCATGGATCCAAAGTGCGCACGAACCTTCGGTAGCGTACTTATCTGGTGCTAGGTACGTCCAACGAAGGTTCGCTAAGTGCGGACTCCACAATAGTGACTGTCTCAGTTGAGTGACCTTGGTTTCCGTCCGACCGAGTCCTCGGTCAACATCCATCCAACTTAATGTACCCATTCGTCATCAACGAGTATTTGAACGAATCTTCGTTCATCCATTGGCCGAAATTGGCGACCCACAACTGGCGTATCCCGATCACAAAATTTACTTCACCACACAAAAATATTGGCTTCACGGCATGCCCTGGCCGCTAGGCCCGGGGTTCGCCGCCACCCGCAGGGTGACTGGCGGCCCTCCCGCCGCTCCATTTTAAGACTTTTGGCTTTGTTTTTTATTCTTTGTTGCCATCATGAAAGCGAACGCGGCACGAGATGCTGTGCAAGGGGCAATTGCTTGAAGAAAGTTTCCTCCGACGCTATACAAACCAGAGTGTCGAAAGGATGGATTGCTGTCAAATGGGATGTCGCACGCGACGTTTACGTGGGCCCCAGAGTGTCTAACCTGGTCAAGAAGGACCATCTGCACCATAGAGGGGTGTTCACGCACACCATCAGTGAAAGAGTACACCAGCCGTGTTGTTCATGACATTGAACATAAGGCAGTGTTGTATTATACACGATATATGTGCATGGGTGTGTCTAAAGGCCGTACATTCCCAACAAATTGACGATGACTACATATCGTCGTCAAAAGCTACCCTTTCTGCATTTCCTTATATATTGACTCACAAGACTGGTATCTCTACTAAGCAGTTTGACTTGGTGTATGACAGTATGCTGACAACTAAAGGAATATCTAGAGCTGTTAGTAACGTAACAAGGAGGCGGTAAAAGCGATTCTATCAGATTACAGCCCTGGTTGCTTCGGCTGTAGAGGCTGGTCGTCTAAATGATCCCAACTTTACATCTCCTTTGCTACCAACTATCTTCAACACATGCCCAACAATTCCTGTTTTGACGAAGAAACACTGATGGCGGTATGGCTTGCACAAACGGAGATTTGCTCCAGACTCCTGGAGAGTCAAATGGACCAGGCAAAATGCAATCGAGTCATTCGTATCGACCATTCTCAAAGGTTTTGCAGTAAATTGAAGCGTTTTGGCGCAAAGGGTGAAAAAGAGCAGGCGGCTAGCGTGAGATTGCTGCTTTTAGTTCAAAATGAGGTTGGGCAAATTATTGCACGAGGATTGGCACGATCCGAGAAGCACGTCAAGTCTGCAGCAATTCTTCAATCTGTCGTTCCTAAGAAGGCCGTTGATGCCGATCCAGCTCCTGTGTGTGTATGCGATGATGCGAACAAAACCCGTTCCTTAGTGATGAAGGTCTTTGGCCCAAGGATCCAAACCAAGCGGGATCGCTTTCATCTAATCCAGAGGTTTTTCCGGAAAAATCATTGACAAATCTCAGCGGAAAGCTTTGTCGAAGCAGCCGTCAATGACGATGTATGATCTAGCTGGAAACATCCGACCCTCTGAAGCTATGGAAGAGCGATTTCTAGCTACATTGCAGCAAATAATGCCGTCCAATATTCGCACCAGTACTGCTCTCTGGGAAAATTGTATCGCTATCAATCTCGAGCAAATTCGCAAAGGCGACTTGTATGTCAAAGATAATGAATATCTGGAAGCTGGCACATCAATTCCCATCGTCTCGACTAGTCAACTAGAAGCTGTTCACTCAAAGTTACGTGAGTTACTTGACTGAGTGTTGTCAATTGAAGTCGGTCTTTGCATCTTAAATATTTTTCTTCTTCGGGTAAGTTCTGCATGCGTGATGTTTTTGTTTTTCAGTAGACTAAACTAACTCGCAATCTTGCAGCACAATCTTAAAGCAGGAGCAAAATACAAGCGTAATCCACCATTCATAGAGTATGACTTCATCACGTTGTCGCAGACTACTGTGTTTTGTCGTGGCTTGCTGCCAGAATCACCTCAAGTGCAGTTCGTGTATCAGCTATTGTCCTCCCCAACGAGCGGTGCGTCTATGATGCAGCGATTTCGATTTGGAGGTGAAGCTTTTCCGGCAAACCGACCTTGGGGACGACTATACAATTTGCTGTCGCTTTCTACGGCAACCTTAGAAGCGAGTATGTTGCGCAATTGGTCATTGGCATCGGACATTAGACAAATGCTTGAATCCGTGCACGTCAAACGAAAAAAACTATCACAAGAGGAGTTCGTCAAGCAGCTTGGTCTAGATCCAGAATATGATTCGGCCTCAGACTTCTCTGCAAATGAATTTTCCTTGTTGGAACAAATTCGAGGCGAGCAACTTGGTCTAAGTAGCACGAAGTACTGGTGGAGTGAGTATGCAGGAACACAGGTGTTTTGCAACGTATACGACCTAGCAGCATGCACGTGTTCATCAATCTCCAGGAAAACCAAGCCGTGACTAATGCGTCGCTGGACCGCACATCTCGCAAGCGTGCAGCATCATCGATTACACACCATTACCAATCTGATCACACCTCCGCCGTGGCGATGATCACACAACCAGGCCCCTCCACTGACGCGCAAAGCGAAAATAACCACAACCCTTCATCCACGGAGGACCCAAGCAAACCGACGAACGCGGCGTGCGAAAGTTGCCGCTATGCTAAGAGGAAATGCGGTCCAGACAGTCGAAATAAAAGCTGCATCCACAGACAGCAGTCGAGCCGTTCAATGGCATCGTTCTTCAATGTTCCAGGGAACTTGAGCTCGGTCACTTGATTAAATGAAGCTTGACATACTATTGTAGACATTTCATACATGTACATGAGAGCATTAGTAAGTTTTGTGCGTTCAATGTAGATGCCATGATCTTACCTCTTCTTTCCTTCCTGGCTTGACCACTGTGCTAAGGAATCTTGCTCTACTATGTTTGGGCTGACCAGATTGGGTATCAATTCACGGGGAGCGCACTACAAAAACCTGGTGCCAAACGGTGTCAAACGGCGACCGAAGGTCGCAGTACAATCCCGGAATTCCGGTCATCCCCTCCCAAAGTATTTGTCGGCGTATTTGCCGATCGTACGATCAGCTGGCAGATTACAATGTGACGTTGTGGTATATCCCCGGCTAAGAAAACACCGTTGCAGATGCATTGAGTCTACGCAACGGTTTCGAGGTTGAATTCTTAAAAAGCAGTTGTGCTCGGCGAGCAGGAAAATGCCTACTTCGTTGATGGAGTTAATTCACAGAGCTCAGGCCAACCAAGAACTGATGCTACAACAACTGGTGAAAATTGAGAAAGCAGCAGTTGGTCATGCGGAACGTTGTCGCTATTCAAAAGTAGACGACAGCGTGTATTGTGGTTGTGATGGGGTGTCTCGGATTTGGATTCCGGCGGATACCAAAGAAATCCAAAATGCTGTTTGTAGAGATTGAACGATAGGCCAATAAGTGGGCATCCTGGAATTAGAAATAAGATCGAGGTCTTTTAGAGGAAATTCTACTGGAAAAACGTGTTGCGATTCGTTACACAGTATATCAAGACTTGTCAGGCATGTCAGTGAAGCAAAGAAAGGACTGGAAACTGCCAGGCTTGCTCCGACCTTTGGAAGCTCCAGTGGTTCGCGGAAATCGATCGGAATGGATTTTGTTAGTGGACTTCTAATAAACAGGGCAGGAAATAATGCTGTTTTAGTGTTAGTGGATCATCTAAAAAACGAGCTTATCTTATTGAGATTTGTACGAGAATCTCCGCTACAGGCCATGAAACGGTATTCTGGGATCACTATATGCGCTACCACGGTATTTCACGGGATATTATATCAGACCGAGATTCCAGGTTCACATCTAAGTTCTGGCAGGAATGCGCCAAAATCACGAGTACAATGCTGCGGATGTCGGCTGTATATCAACAGAGGACTGATGGACAAGTGAAGCGAATTAATGCGATCTTGGCACTGATTGAGTACGTCTAACTGCGCGAACCACGTCCATTAATTATACATTGCGCATTACACGGTCGAGCACAGTCCTGCACTTAGATTTCGTGAGTCTTCTTGCGAGTTCGACAAGATAGCATTACTTCTTAGGCCTGAAGCATGGTATGTCGGGTTATACATAGCTCGTTGCAGCGGAGTGCACCGCGGTCACATCAGAGGAAACGGCAAGTGACCTAATGGACTGGTTCGAGAGATTTGGCATCATGCACCAGTGGGCGTACGAGCAGGCCACCCACTTCAGGAATCAGTTATTCTAGCGGTTCTGACGACTATTTGATGCTCAACATCATTTTTGTTACTGCCTATTGCCCGTGAACGAACAGGTCGGTTGAGGTATGGTCAATCAGATGGCCCTGACGACACTGAAACACTGCTATACGAGCATAAACTACCCATTTTGGCTTGGACGTCGGCTCTACCGGTCGTCCAATACAGTTTGAACTCGATACCATCTGACCGACTCGGCATGATTGCTCCCCTGACAGCCTTTACTGGCTTGCCAGGAACTTCGCAGCTGAGCGCGATTGTATAGGTTAAGAAATGGTATGTCTTCCTCAGGAAGAACTAACCAAGTTTCAACAGCAGAACGTTGCTGTCAAGAGTTCACTCGAAGCAGTCCACTAAGATGCAGTAGCTACCAGTGCAAAGAAGATACGACAGCGCCGTGGCCACCGAAATCAACAGGCTGGTGTCAAGATACATAAATTCGAGATCGGTGATTCTCCTCTTGCTAGAATTCTGCCGCGGCGCAAAATGCTATTTTCTAAACGCATCGATGCTGCGGTCAGCGACTACACATTCCAGGTCCAAACCTTTGTGGCGCCGTAAGCCACCACCGTACACTACGCCCAAGCCTGATACTTTGTCGCAACTCCCAACGTGAAGTCAAGAAAAATCTGCTCGATTATAGTCACCACGGAGCCAGTGGCGATCTGCCTGACAAACAGCCCGACTGTCGAAAAGAGCCCGCGGCTTCAAAATTACGATGCATCGGGTTGGCCTCGATTAAATCGAAGCCTCCTTGGAATCAGCACGCGTGATGGCCGAGGATATCCCAAAGCTTGCTCAAGCTTTCGTCGTCGTGCACCCCAAGCACCAAGTTCTTCAATCAATGCGGTGTGCCCTTGGCGATCAAGCCGCGCCAACGCAGCGAAAACGAGGGGAAGTGATCTGTTCGAGTGCGATACTACTAGCACATCGCCGGCTGCAGTGCAGGTGACGGACGGCGCGTCACCAGGCTCCTGTACAATGGCAACTATCCATGTCGTGTTCAACTTCAACGCTAGCTAAACTCTAATTCATTGCAGTCTTACTGTTGCTTTGCCCCGGTATGATAGCGTAGCTATCACGCTGTTTGATGTTAAGGCAGACTGGACCTTCTATTGGAAATTAGACTCCTGAAGGTTATCCATCCGAGAGTAATTCGTCACAGACCGCGTCATTAGCGTGCCGGGTCGCTGAATGTACGTCTCATACCAAATGATAGATTTCTCGTTTGGAAGGTTCCCGCTCACATCGAACCCTAACCCTCCCCTGGAATCACAATGACCACCGCGGCGCCGTCGATGGCGTCCTCAATGGCAGCTCACCTCCGCTCTCAGGAGTACTCTCGTCTCCGTCGCTCTGCCAATAGTGTGTTGGTAGAACCTCGTGTCTCGGATGAAGTCGCAGAGCGTCTGGTGGAAGCTTACGAAAGCGACGGCGCTTCACTCCACGACTACTTAGCGATTGTCACCGCTAATCGGCCGTTTACCCCTCCACCGACAAACCACGCTGTGGTAATCGACACGGGATCGTACTGTTCTTCATCAGCGGTGCCTGTTATCCTGAAGTCCTTTCTTCAGGACCACGGTAACGCCGTCGTAAAGGAAGTTCTCGCTCATCATGGTGTGGCTCTAGTGGAGAAAATACCCTCGGGTGGAATTCTAATCCGTGTGCGTTCGGCAGGGGTTGAACGACAGCTCGCTGGACAAGAAATCAATCTGCTTGGTCGAAAGTTCATGATCCGACGTCAATCGGTGCTCATGAACAAGTTCTACCTGGATATTTCAGGCATTCATTCATCTGGAGAGGCTAATGATCTGTTCTTATCTCTGAGTGTGTTTGGAGCCAAGCCGTTCTTCTTTACTCCACGAGACGTCAACCTGGAAGCCCAAGTAGCGACGCCAACTTGGCGATTCTATTTCGGATCGGAAACGGCACCTGCTTGTCTGTTGGTGCATGGCTACGTTACTCACCAATTAGCGTATGGTGGTCGATTCTACGTAGCTAGAGGCAAGAAGTGCTCTCCACCACCTAGCCGGGCTACTACCTATCGACAATCCCAATATGCTGTGGTGCTGCCCTTCGGGGACGAATTGAATTTTCAGCTTCATGGCAACTTGGCACCTTCCACGGTACGTGATGCTGCCATGCCTCCTGGAATAAATGAAACAGCATCTCATCAGGCAACGGATGAGCTACCACTATCTCCTGATAACACCATTGCGTCTGGTGACGCGGTAGACGGTGACGGCGTTGAAGCCAACACATCTGAGATTGAGGCTGACACGTCTGGAAACGACTCGCAAACGTCTCGAGGGCCATCGCCTACTATTCCTATTCTCTCGCGTGTTGTCCACGGATCATCCGACCAAGGTGGGTCCCGACTACCAATGGTCACACGGGGGCATACGTCGGAGCTGGACTGGGCAATGCCGGTAGAACCCGATGATGAGGACACGGATATGTCCAGAGAGTCGGGATTCAAACGAGTAGAGCAGTGTTTTGCTGATGTCAATCCCTATGGCATACTCGACTCTATGGACTGCGAGTTCGAGGAGATGCAACCTGAAGTTCCCGCCGGTATGGTGCCTGGAGTTTTAATTTTGCCTAAGTTGCTTCATGACTCAACGCCGGACGTGTCAGGACCACTTCCTACCAAAAACGCGCTAAACACCTCAGGGACTCGTCCCCAGTTGACCGGTCTTTTGACGAAGAGCTGCTGGTTGCTGAAAAGGACGCTCGTCGTTTTGTCCGAGATGACCATGTTGAAGATAACATTCAACATGTAGACTCAGCTACAAGGCTACTATGCACCTCGAAGAACATGGATAAGATTCTGCAGTCGATGTTTTCTCTTCCCCTGGCCTGGAGCATGGCATACTGTAAGGACCTACTGGACGGTGGCAAGAATCTCGAAGAACTTGCTGACATTCACTTGTGGAATCGCATCTTAGTGGCTGATGTGGATGATGATATGGCCCGATCATTCCACGAGCGTGTAACGGAACGGAAAATCCCGATAGGTGTCACTCAAGGACAGTATGTGTCTTTTCTATCAAAGCGTTTTCAATCCCAAGCGCTGGAGACACGGGTCCAATGGCAGCTACTGCGCAACATTAGCGGGTTTGAACTACTTCTATTGAGTGCCTGTCCTTTTATTTATAGCTATGAAGGATGGCTCAAGCTTTTAATGGAGCAGACTGACTCGAGGCTACCGCATCTTCATGTAAAACTTCTCTCGGACACTACGCTCCTACGGGTGCTACTTTCACCGGTCGGACAGAAGTTGATTGCCTCCTTTCGTGCTGTTGCCCCGGACAGCGAGATGTTAAATGGCCTTGAGACAGTGAGGAACAGTGGGTTAAACCCTGGTCAGCTCCCTACTCTATCACACATCCTGCTCACAGTCGCCTCAGAAGCCCACTATACTGTGGGTACATCGAATTAAGTCGGTGCTGACAATGGACGTTGGTCAATCGTGTAAAATATTGTCGTGGAACGTGCGAGGTGTTAAGAAGGGTGGCTACTCGCTAATCTCCAGACACCTCAAGCACTTTTATTTCTCATGAATTCAAGAAACACGTTTTCGTGATCGGCATCACGCACAACGTTTTGGATATCTCGTACAACAATGTTTTGGCGGGCGGTTGTTTTCTTCAGACAAGAATGGCGAATGTCAACAAATGCAACATTCGCGAAGTGGCGGAGTTGCTACAATCATTCATGGCTCCTGTCCCGGAGTTGAGAATGCGACGATTGTTAGGGATGTCACAATTCCAAATCGATACTTGTTGGTGAAATTACCACGTGGTGCCACAACCTACTACATTCACAACATATATGCACCGAACGACGCACCCTCTCGTGTGAATTTTTTCCAAAATCTTCCAGTACATTTTGACGAAAATGCAGTCCACATCATCTGCGGCGATTTCAATTTAGCGGTTGACCCTGAGTTTGATGCGGTAGCTTTAAATCCGAGGCCTGATGCGAGTCGACGTGAACTAATACTATGGTTGGCAGAATTAAATGCAATGGATGCATGGCGGCTTCACCACCCCCAGACTCGGTTATACTCTGGACCGATACCGAGGCGTAATCGAATTGACTACGTTTTCCTGTCTGATGCACTGCTATCGGAATGTTATCACGATTCTGGGTATTCATCATGGGAGCATGGTGGTGATCATCTGGCTCATCATGTCGAACTTTCTTCTTGGCACCACCCGATGGGGACGGGTTTCTGGCGGCTTCCAGATTGGCTTCTTCGTATACCTGAGCTGCGATCTGACGTCCTTGATGAAGCTAAGGCCCTCCTTCCAGTACTTCGTTCGTCTACCAACCCAGGGATTGTGTGGAAAGCCTGGAAACAGAAACTGAAAGGGTTTCTTAAAATGTGCCAACGAAACGTGCGATCCACCTCTAACTTTGACCTTGCATTTGCTAGAGAACAACTGGAAGAAAGAGCAGCCGCTGTAGCAAAGGAAAACGCTACTGACCAAGACGAAATCGCCTACTACTTTGCTAAACAGCGTTACGAGGACTGCAAGGAGGAGTTGGCAGTTTTTAGTGGCATTACCGGATTTGAACAGGCAGTAACAAATGACGAGAAAGCCTCTAAGTTTTTCTTCAGAGCGCCGCGTTTTGAACTCCGAAGCACACCTTTCCGATCAATTCGGAAAAGCGACGGCACAGAATCCACTGATCCTACAGAAATACATGAGGGGTTTCAAGAACATTGGGGGAAAGTTTTCGGGGATTCACGATACGAAGCTGGTGTCGATATCGATCGTCTGGCGCAGGAACAGCTTTTAAATAGTATTGAACACAGGTTTTCTCCAGAGGGGACCTCCAGTCTGGAACAAGATCTTACTCGAGAAGACTTTGCCGCAGCAATTCGATCAATGCGGTCACCTTCGGCTCCAGGCCCGGATGGGTTTACATCAACGTTTTATCAAGTGGATGCGGAGGTTTTTGGTGAAATTTTGTGGTTAGTGTTTAAGTATCAACTTGACCGAGGAATTTTGTTACCTCATCAACGCCATTCGTCAGTGTCGTTGCTTTTCAAAAAGGTAATCGGTCGGAACCTGGAAATTTCGCCCCATCACTCTAATGCCGGTTGAGGTGAAGGTATTGTCAAAGGTACTGACTCATCGCCTGCGGCCTTATATGGACACGTTGGTCCACCCTGATCAAAGAGGATTCATACCGGGCAGATCCATCCATCAGCAAGTCATGCTGATCCGCGATTTACAACAGCTTGTGACGTCCCAGAATCGAGAAGGTATAGCTACCTTTCTGGACTTTGCCAAAGCTTACGACAGAGTCAATCGTCAATACCTTTTTCGAGTTTTAGAGCGCCAAGGATTTGGACCGCGCTTTCTGGCTTGGATACGTTTGCTCTATGGAGATGCTCGCTGTTCGTTGATGCTAAATGGCTGGGCTCAGGACCCACTAGTACCAACTCGAGGAGTTAAACAGGGAGATCCCCTCTCTCCTTTCCTTTTGCGCTCTCATTGGAGCCGTTAGGGAATCTACTTCGTGCTGATCGGGATTTGGGTGTTCGTGTTGACGCAGGTCTTTCGATTCCAGCCGCCTTTTTGCTGACGATACCGTGTTGTTTTCGACTACTGGCAACGATCTTGGAGAGCAAATTCGTCTAGTGGGTGTCTACTGTGCTGGATCTGGGGCTCAACTAAACCATTCTAAAAGTGTGATCATGAGCCTCAATAATCGTCACACAGCTCCACAATTTGTACCTATGCGCTCCTTACTACAAGGCGAAACCGTTCGATACCTTGGGATTCCTTTTGGAAACTTTGACATCTCAACCATATTAGCTACACAGCTTGACACCAAAGTGATTACTCGGCTTCGACTATGGAAAGGACGTGCGCGGACACTCCTCGGACGAAGATTGATTGCACAAACACTCGTCCTCTCGCTACTCTGGTACGCTACGTCCACTGTCCACATTCCTGTTCGTTTCATTAACCGTTGGCAAGGAATGGTTAATCGGTTTGTATTATATAACCGAGTCGGAGAAGACGCGAAAGGAATTCACATTGTCCAGAAAGGGTTAGCAGTGCGATCTAGAGATGACGATGGAATAGGTGTTCCGGTGATTGCCACTAACATTCGCCGCCAGCATTTCCTCCTTCTACAACAAGTTTTGCACGCACTTTTGGATCATCAACGCCATGAAGACGTTGTTTGGTATCGCCCACTACATGTGATGTTGTCTCTGCGCTATGGAAGATATTCACGCGAATGGTCAAGTGATTTTCTGTATCAAGATCCTTCACGCCCTCCAGCTTGGAGAGCAAGCATGCTACCGCTATGGTGGAGAAAAGTGATACGCGACTGGAAGAAAATTAAGTGGCCGGCTCGAACTTCTCTCCGTACCAGTCGCATACAGGCCTTGCAATTCGCACTATTCAGCCCAATTTGGTGGAATACATCTAGTGTATTCCATGTCCGGACGACTGGAGGCGAATCACAACAATTACTACCACTTGGTTCAGGTTCAATCAAATTTCGACGTCTTTGTCTGACACTTGCAGCCTTGAACAAGTGCTGCTTTGCAGATTTCTTGGATAACCTCCGACAGTGGCCGACCGCGACCAGTTTCTTTACAATGATCTATACCGCTGTACTTCCCCAGTTGGGCTCTAGACTCCGACCCCACGATATTTTTCAACTTTATCACCAGCTTAGCGACGTCTTTCACCGCGTACTCCCACATCATGAAGCTGGGGGCTGCATGTGATTTCCCAACCAACTTTTCCTCCATGTTATGGAATTTTGGTACGGGGAGGTGTCATCGAGGACCAGCGCACGCGATTTTTCCCGAACTTACGGTCTCAAGACTGGATTGCTGTTCTCCAGCCGGTGACTCCGCTAGAACAACATCCACTGTTGCATCTTGGATGCCCAGCCCGACTGCTGCATCACACACTGTCGCGAATTATTTGGTTACGTCGCTGCCTCATGCCAGTTGTCCATGATGTCTTACTTCGGATGTGCTTTGGAAATCTTACGGTTGGGTCTAGGCTTTACTTTTTGAGGTCCCTGAATCCAACGATTCAATTATGCGTTAGACCTTCATGCGATGCAATTGAAACGGTACAACACTGTTTCCTGGAGTGCCCGTCACTGATAAGGATGTGGGACCAACTATGGATACCTTGGAGCGCTGTTTTCAAAGCACCAGTAAGTTGGAATTTACTTCTGTTCCCAGGCCCACCGACCTACGAGATGTTTGGAGGCGTCAGCAGGAGGTTGTGCTACTCCTATGGCGCATATTCACGGCGATCGTTTTTCACGCATCCTGGCGTCTTCGAAATGATATCCACTTTCGCGCAGCACAAGCCGATTCTCCAAATATCCCCAGTTTGCTATTCTCTTTCCGCCGCCACTGTCAATTTGTTTTTAAGCACGCAGACGAGTTCCAGATTGATGGCAATGAGATTGCTATGGTTCTTCGTCGCCTGAATTTTGAAGATCCTACTATCATACCTGAACACTCGTCCGGACAGCGCATCTGGATTCCGCAAGCATAGCCTTTGTGTGTATAGACACCTGTCATTTCAGGAATCTCCTTACGAGAAATCCACATAACTAGTTAATCAATTGCTTTCTTCTCATACCAAATGATAGCGCATTTCTTTACACCAACCTAATTCTAGACCAACGGTGATGCCGTCAACCCTAAGATAATATCCTTTGAAGTTGAAATAGGACACAAACTGGAACAGAAACCTGTGTAACCGCACGCCGTCAATGTCACCATCAAAACGTTGATGGCTTGCTGTCCGTTTCCCGGAGATTCAGCGTGCACCTTGAGCTTGGCATACTTGAGATATTGCGTGTTCTACTCAAAACTACATTGCGCGATTGGTTGAATCGCCAGGGCCTCAATCGCCAGGCAATCGCGCAAAGCACTTGATTATAGTATACAGTCTCTAATTCGTACCTAAACGGATGTATATGGTGCTCCATCTAAGGCTTGAGCGATTGGCGTAATGACTGCAATTTGTATAAGGCCGATTCGGCCAATAGACAGAGATTGTCAGTTTTGGCCGTAATTCACAATATCTTGGTAGGGAAAGGGTGATCAAGGCGCGACAGGCGCTGGTGTTGCCAATGATTGAGCAGTTTGAGCAAGATTGCTCTCTTGTTCACGGGAGAGCTGGGAATGCTGACGTTGTATTTTGACCACGGCCGTAGCAACACGAGCGGTCGTTTATTGAACCTGCTGCAATTTAGCAGCGTTTTACTGAATGTTGTTCAGTTCAGCAATAGTGCCGTTTATCGTTGTTGCAGTTTGCTCAGCAGAATCCTGAACATGGGCTATGACTTCGGCATTGGTCCATAAAGCGCGAAATCAAGCCTGGTGCCACTGAACCTTACCTACCGGCCGACGAAGCAGGACGAAGTCGTCACCGTTGATGACAAGACCAAAATGAAGTTCGAATCCTTACAACTCACTCATGGTGTAATTCGCATGTGGAACAAGACCTGGCATCTTTGTGACTGTTGCAAGTTGAGCCGGGTTCCTTTAAAAATACTGGCCAAGGTGCTGGGGTATTACAGTCATCAAGTACATGTTGAAGACCAAGGACGTTAGGATTGTCTACGGCAGCAAGATGGAAGCTCATGTCACGGCGTGTTCTGATGTCGACTGTGCAGGCAATCATGACGACAGGGGTTGGTAAGCGGTATGCTGATCATGATATGCAGTGGTTCAATGATGTGGCGATGTGTGTTTTAAAGACGGTCGCATTGAGCTCGACCGATGCTGAGTAAGTGGCCCTAGGTGACTGCGTTAAGGGGTGCTTGTGGATGCGACTTTACTCAGTACATTTGTGATGATTAAGTCGACACTACATTGATATACGAGGATAAAGAAGATGTAATAGCGTTGGCGAAGAACGCCGGTTATCAAGAATGCACAGAGGACAAAGAAATTTGCTAGCACTTCATTTGCGAGAAGTTGGCGAGTGGCAAAATCAACCGGAAGTACATCAAATCGAGGCAGCAGCTTGCTGACTTTGTGACCAAGGAACTATCGTCGAAGACACTCCGCTATTTATTTTGGAGCGCTGCAACGTGATGGTTATTGTTGCAGATATTTTGAGTCAGTGGCGGTATTGATGATACGTTTCTTATTCTCTCACGCCTGGATAGTTGCCGTCGGCGCGTGCTTGGAGAGTGGCGGATACCCTTAATAGCCGAAGAGGCACTGCGCGTCATGCGATTGATTGATCTGGGGAATGTTGGAACGTGATTGGACGAATGGTTGAGTGGATCGTTGCCTTCCCATTGGTTACTAGTGTGGTGTAGCGATTCTGATAATTTGGTGCCACTACATAAGCAGTGGTATCAGTTATATTGGCCCAAGTGATGTACGCGTCACAAGCTATCGAGGCTAAGTGCGGCCAGAACATAAGTGCGTACCGGGAATATCAACTAGGTACGGATCTCGAAGGTCGCCGAAATTAGCTCGGTGAACGTGAAGGGTCGCCCGGAAAATGACTTGGTTTTACTATAGGGAGGTCTGAAACGACCCAT
Source organism: Phytophthora boehmeriae (assembly GCA_011947355.1). Classification (NCBI taxonomy): domain Eukaryota; phylum Oomycota; class Peronosporomycetes; order Peronosporales; family Peronosporaceae; genus Phytophthora; species Phytophthora boehmeriae. The sequence goes on along the minus strand of JAAVTJ010000384.1, from coordinate 151,102 downwards.
TTTCATTACATATTTGTAGAGGAACATAAAGGAACTCAGTGAAGCCCTGATAGGGCGCTTAGGAAGATAGCATGCAAAACAATACAGAGTGGATTATCCTGAGTCCAACACAAGGCGGCAAGCGCAACACAAGTCGTCCCCGCTAAGCAAAGGGTATGACCACCGGTGAGACTGACTGACCTGTGTGAAGGAAGCAGTCTTACAAGTGGCAAGCCCATGAAGCGTTGAGGAAAAAGTATTGAAGAACCGACCGAAGTCGTTAAACTACTCGGAAAAGCGCAGGTTTCGCCGGACGTAACATACCCGTGGCTTGCATCCTAAACCATTGGCGCATTACCCACTGTCGTCGAGGACTCGTTAAAATTGTACGTTGGTACGCCGCCATCCATGTTTTGGTGGAGGTAACGAGTTTTGGGTTGAGAGAGAGCGAAGATTGGAGTGAAGGTCGTCGAGGGTCGACAAACAAAAAGAGAGGCGTCGAAGGTCGACGGACGAGTGTGAGAAGCGACAGAGATCGGCGAGAGGAGAGATTGAGAGTGGCGCTGATAGGTCAGCGAACTTAGCTGATTGGTCAGCGATTGAAGAAAGGAGAGCGGGGTGTACCGAATAGCTCGCGGTACGACTACCGGAAGGACTTGGGTGGTGTCTGGAGTGTTATTACACTGCTGTAAACGGACATCTATTGCAAACATACTCGAAGAGTGTCAAGACAAGGCCTCACTACTCGGACTGAAAGTCACATCTCACATCCACCGTTAACTAATAAACATCACAGGCAACCCACGAACCCAGTATGTCTACATCATGTAGACTGGATTCAACGACTTTTTTATCCGGGTCGCTATGTCTTCGTGATCACAGTAGGCCGTGAGTGCAGGCTTTTTCAGCGGCAAGAATAGTATTTTGAGGAAAACAAGTTTTCACATGGCAAGTCTATCACGTTTTTATGGCCGCCATAGCGGCCATAAAAACGTGATAGACTGTCTCCTCATTGTAGCAGCAATCTCTGCCTGTTCTCAAACCGACTTGCTCCTACATTTGTCATACTCACGGAATCTTCGCTATTGTGTCATCGTGAAGCCCAACGCAGATGTACCAGTACACAGGTTATCGGGGCCCGTTTGAGTTGTACGTATCACAACCTCATCACAATTACTCAAGAGCAAGGCACTAGTAATTCTGGTAACTAGAAAAATTTCACTCGAATTCAAGGAGACTGGACACCTTTCTGCGGTGTACGTTTGCATACTTTGCTGTTACTAACAGGGCCCATTAGCACCTGCTTCTTCTGAGCCGCTTGTGGCAAGCAGAATACATGTATTTACAGGTATTTGTGGAGGACACATGTACTACAAATCGAGATTAGCCATGCAGGGCCTGTAGCTTAACTAAGGATTAGGTTGAGTTTCGGCCCGAAACTTTCGGGTCATTGTGAGCGTCATGTCATCATTGATGACTTCTACAATCGTTCATTGTTAAGTATTAACCCATCTTTTCGAGCATACACGATACCGTACCATGATGGCTACGTTGGGTATTCTACGTTGGATCAGATCTTGTTGATCGATTTAGTGTTCGAGCAGGAGTTAAAAGCAAATTGAAATTCCTCGCAGCGGAATGTGCCGCCGTCAGCGTGATTTACACACAAATAACCATTCCAGTTAGCATAGTTGTCATAAGACGCCGCGTTCTTGGTTCTTTTGCCATCTATACATTCGTTTACCAACGAGGGGCGACCTTTGAGCTGCGAGTGTCGAAGGGGGGCGGAGCAGCAACAACAACTAGTCCAGCGCTAAAATTACTGGTGTCAAATATCCGGGAAAAACGTTGTCTTGCCCCAACTTCTGTAATTTTGTGGGATTAATCAGGCTTGGATGAACTTCGATCATTTTTCGGGAATAATTTCTTGCTGTGTTCATCAAATCCATCGGATTCACGGACAGCACTAAAAACGCAGGGGGTCCGCACCATTGCCGTCTGACCAACGGCAACAACCAGTGAAATGCTGTCATTCGTCCCCGGCCAAGAATGCATTGTACAGACTATGAATCAGAGTTACAGAACAGTATGCGAGCCAGCAGTGCTGTATGTAGCAGTCAGCACTGGCTTTTTTATCTCGATCATTTAGCAAATTGCTTTGTGTCTGTCATCGTTTCCGGTAAGTAAGGCAATGCCAAAACCACTAAGCTTACCGATATTCGATAATACGCAAGCCCAGACAAATTCCGCTAATGCACGGGAATCCATCAGCTATTGGTACGGCGAAAAGCACAGTCTGATTGAGCGGCGCTCGGATGGTACAATCTTGTACAAATGCTGGCAGATTGCCATCTGCAAAAGCTAGGTCGGGAGAATGGTCTTTGTGATGTCGGTGCCAAACAAATAAGCAAAACGACACATGCTGCTTTTACCCAATTATCGGAAACCACCTTGTATCCTCTCACTGCACGTGACTGTACATGCATACACATATCAAGCTCAAAGAGCAGCAATTGTAAGTGATGCATACAGCAAATACTAATAATTCTACACTTATAAGATGCTACTTTTATTGACCCTTGCCAACTTAGGTGATGGAGGTGTCCTGTATACTTTCCGGTCGTGACGCTGTATTGCGAGTCGAACCGGACAGCTATCTTCAAGATATGCAGTTTGTTGAGCAGATGGAATGTCTGTCTGTGTCTGTTCATGCCCATGGATTCGCCCCCTTCTCCGACGTGGTGTCTTGGTGGACTAGAGGGTCTTGGGCTCCAAGTCAAGCCACAGAGTTTAGCCAGTTTCCAATTTGCTCTCAGCATCAAAGCACCTCCAACCAATCGACCAGGTCATGCGTCTGTACATTCTGCTTTTCCTGCTTCTCGCCATCATCTTGGCTTGCAGCAACGCTGTCTTGGCCGACTCCCCTGCAGAGGGCCGTGCTCTTAACGCAGTCGAGCGCGCCGTCAATCGCTCCCTGCGCACAACCGACGAGAACTCTCTCGACAATGAAGGCGACGATGAAGCCGACGATGAAGACGACGACGGCGAAGTCGACGACAAAGATGATGACGAGGAACGATTCCTCGGTCTTGGTCGTCTCGGACCAACTGGAAACTGCGCAACATGCGCAAGTCTGGGTTGAAGGAAGTTAAGAAGGCGGAGAAGGCCGCCAAGAAGCAGGAGAAGGAGATCAACAAGTTGCTCAAGAAGTACACTCCGGTGACACTTCAGCACAAATTGGGTTTCGACAAGATGGCCAACCCGGAGACGAGCAAGTACTGGGGCTTCTACCAGGCATTTGTCGCAAAGTACAACGAGGCCGACAAGTTACGAAAGGCCGCTTTGGGAAAATTAGATTAGATATCTCCTACACCAAGTAGTGAAGGTAACTTCTGCTCAAATACTGAACTTGTTGTATCTAGCAATTGTTTTGTATTTGCTTGTATGTCAGCGTGTGAATAGATTTCTGCATGTGGTTCTGCGGACTTGACGTATCTGGTGCGGAAGGACGTATCGTCAAATGCATTTACCGGTAGTTCAAAGTATAGCGCCTCCTCGCCCCTGCAATGCTGGCAATTTTTCTTTGTGGTTAAACAAGTTTAACACCACTGTAATCGCAATCTTGACGCCGGCTTGACTCTCCCACGTCAAAGTTACAGAAACAATATTTCAACCACCGTAGCTAGGAATTGAGCTTCAATTACTGCGATGGCCTTCTTCTTCGATGTTCTACTTCTGCGATGGCCTTCTGCTGCTGAAGAGATAATGACAACATTAACAGGTATTTTGTTTATGTCCATCACTTTCTATTGTTTAAAATACTAAAATGTAGCGACTAAAACAAGCAACAATTTTGTTTAACAAGCTTTATCGGAACTTGTTATCAGAAGCTGACACACGTGCACACATTCGTTAAGCCGAATGCGACTTAATTTCATGCCTTCTCTTCCTCTTTCGATTAAACCCTAACATCACCGTATTTCTAGCCAAACATTAAAGCAATTTTCTTCATCACCTCGCTTGTAAGAAGGGAAGATCGTTGGGGCAAACTACTGTATTGAAGTTAGTGATGTTAGGCTGAGGTGGGCCGAAGTCACCCGGGAGTGGTGAGGTGGGTGAAGCTGTTGTGATCGGTCGGATGCAAAAGCAGGAATGGAAGATGAGTGCAGATGTACGCGTGGTGGTTACCAACAAGTCTCACGCACCAACCTCCGTCGCAGAAAACCACCGTTTGGTGGTGAAACCACCAAACACCCAGTTAAGGTAAAGCCTGCTTCATGGTAAAGCTGGATACTGAGGCCGTCCGAGCAGGGCTTCAAGAGCTACAGGTGGCGACGTGCGAGTTGATGAGATTATCTTCCACACAGCACAGATGTCCCTGTACCGGTGAAATAATATTCGTGTATCAACGAGGTTAGCGGAATCTGTATGTGCTTCTCTGACAAAGTACCCAGGGTTGCGTAAAATGCAATGTCACATTTATTGGGGCCTCAGATCCAGGCCAATCCGTAATTGGGTTACGGCCAATAACTGGGATGCGCTCGGTGGAGATGCTCGATGAGGTTCGTCGACCCAGTTCCACGGGTTTGCTTGCGACGCACGAAGCACAGACGACACATGAAATAGTCGTCATCGTCGGGGACGAAGAGGGCCTTGGCGTACGCGCTAGGCGAGACACGGGACATCGGGTTAGCTTGCGGTTGGTAGGTAGTGGGCTGGCTTGGGTTCTACTGTACTTGAGGATTTGGGACTCAGAGCTGGGGTTTCCAGGTTCACGGCAGCGGATTGCGCGACAGCCAACCGATAGGGGTGCGAAGCTGGTACTCCTGAACGCACATGCCGCAGCGCAGCGCCTCACCACTCATCGCTACAAGCCCGGAAACTTCATATAGAACTTCATATAGAGCACCTAGGAACTATTGGGACCTATTGAGAAGGGGAGGCCAGTAAGTTATTGCAGTTATTTTATTGCCAGTTACGGCTATTGTTATGGAAAATTACCAAACCCTGAAAGTACCCACAGACTGTTACGACAGTACTACTTGGACATCGCTTACAATCTAGTACGTCGACCCGAAATCTCCTGAACGGATGTTCATGAACTTCACAGTAGCGTCTGGGCTCTCGGCAAACACGCTCTCCGGATCACCACCAGGGTTCGGACAAGGGCCACGCAAAACACCAGGAAGGCTTGGATCTTCGCCTGTCTTGTAGCTGTCAAGCCACGACATGTTGGATCCGTAGTCGACCCAGATGCTCATAGCCAGCGTCATGCCACCGACCATTTCCCGACCAAGCTGAGCAAGTCCGCCCATGACGTATGGGTGGTCGTTGAAGTATGACTTGGATGCCTTGCACATGTCATCGGTGATCGAATCCGTGGTGTTTAAAGTGGGCCACGTACTGGTGGGGTTGTCGATCACGCGGTCGTCCTGCTTGTACAGACGACGGATTTCCACCAGCTCGCCTTTTTCCGTATTGTCGTCGGTCACGAACTGCGTCACCACAGTGAATGGACGCGTTGTGTCGATGTCAAACTCCTTGCCACGTCCGTAAAACTCCTTGTTGCCCCTGCGGAAGGGGTTGAAGCCGCAGCCCGGCCGATCACACCAGCCTGTGTAGCGCGTTTCTGGAGTGTTTCCACAGTCCTCGGCGCCCAAGCATCTCTGTTGACCTTCCGTGGAACAAGGATGGGTCACGTACGTCTGGGCCATTCTGTTGGCCTCCAAGATGTCCATCTCAGTGCAGCACGATCCATAGGTGTTGTTGAAGTTGCCTTCCCCGTTGAGGAAGCGGATATCATTTTGGCATTGAGCGTCGCAGTAGCCTGTTCCGTAAGCTGCACCCGCGGTGTTCACAGGAAGCGAGCGGTGCCGCCGTCAGCATCCATCTTGGAAAAGTAGAGCGCGCCGTTGGTACCGCAAGGTAGCGACGACAAATCAACTTCAAAGGTGAATTCTTGATTCAAAAGCTGGAACTGCTTGTACTTGGTTCCCGACGCGTCCAACATGTACACGCGAGTGCCAACACCACCAGGCGTTTGCAGCTTCAAACTCAGCTCGTTGCCCGTCGTTGTGATGCTGTGGTTGCCCGCGTAGTCCGCACCTTCGAGAGAACAGATCTTAGCGCATTCCTTCGGGGTCGAGCAAACGGTCGTATCCCACTCGTTGTCTTCGTAGCAGGCTTTCGTCGTTCCCACCGCGTTCATTTTGCGCCAGTTTGCATCGATAACCACCGACGATTTCTCGGTTACGCAAGTGGAAGCTCCAGCTTTCACGTCAACTTGGTCAACTTGGCCAACTTGAGCCAGCACATCGGTGACTTTAGTGCACAGCTGTGACGTCAGTTCGGGGTGGACTTCAGGCACCTGCGTACCAGCCTGCTGTGCCAACGATGGAGCTGTTTGAGCAGCGAGTGCTGCACCGGCGAATGTAATAGCGGTTCTCGAAATCTTCATAGCGACGCCAATCCGAAGCGTGGGCTCAAGTGAGCAAATTGCAAAGTGGTTGTCTAGCTCGTTGGCGACCGTCTTACCTACCTATGAATCATAGGGTTTGATATAGGCGGATACGCTCCGCGCAACAATATTTGATTGAACCAGATGCAATTTCTTGCCACATACGTTCTCGATGTTTAATGCTGCTCGGATCGGCAACGCCGATCCTAATACGATCCTGCGGGGATTCCATCAGAACTCCTGGCTCCCAACATGCGCACAACCGACATCGACGGACCATACAAGCGACCTTCATAATGTAGCTCCGCAATCAGTGCAATATCGCGGTCGTCGTAATCAAGAGCAGCATGGTTGGTGCAGAGTGGAAGGCTCGTTAGTCCTCCTACAAGCAGGCCTACGAGCGCTGGAATTGTCTCGCTCGATTTAATCATTTGACAACAAGCATGTTTAATACTTCAAGCTTTACAAGCAGGTGCGGCAGCCGTAAAGGGTCTGCTATCCTCTCTATGGATTAGCCAAGCACAAACACGCAATCAGCAGAGCGGAGGGATGTTCGAGTGTATCGGTAGGATGCGAGGTTGCAGGAGAAACACGAAGGTAATACAGATAGTACTCTCACTTCCGACACCCCCTGTCGATCGTTTTTCAAACAATATTATTTTTCAAAGGATTTGACCGCACACACAGCAGATTTCGACCGAAATCGAATATTCAAGCTCGGCATGTTCATTTAGATCAGAGCTATTGCATCGAAACTCTCACCTATGGTCGATACGATCCCATCACAATCATCATGGCGTCTACGGCCTCTGTCATCGTCGGGCTCGCCATATCGGACTGGGAGGATGAGCCCAGTATGCTGCCAACAATGGTTGACAGTCGCAGCGCTTGTGGCGCACCAGATCTCCTTACTCCACTGCATCGCCGTCAGCTGGTCCACTTTGTACACCTTGGCCCCTGCAACGTCCTCTCCGCTGTCGATCCGATCGATGGCTTGGTTGATTTGCTTCGTTCGGAAGCGCGACTTGAACGAGGCTATTACGCCAGCGTCCATGGGCTGGAGGCATGATGTCGTGTTCGGTGGTAAGTACTTGACCGTGACGTGAGTCAGCACCAAATCTCCAGTCGAATGTGATGACGCGTTGTCGAGAAGTAGCAATACATTTCGCCCTTCGGCTCTCATCCTCGCGTCCAACTCACGTAGCCATTGGCGAAAATACGACGACGTCATCCATGCATTTTTGTTGCTCTTGTAGCTGTAGCCATAGTCAGCAGCGCTTTTCCCGCGAAAGCAGCGTGGCCGCGCCGCGCGCCCGATGAATAGAACAGGAAGCAACTCAGAACCTTCCGCATTAGCACACAAAATCAAAGTAATTCTGGTCTTGTCAAGCTTGACACCTGGCGTGCCGGGAACGCAGATACCTCGCGTCGGTGCTTGCGAGTAAAATAGGCCACATTCATCCATGTTGAATACATCCCGGAGATCGTAGTGGTCGATGAGTTCTTGGAGCTCGCGCAGTCCCTCATGGACAACTTTCCAATTGACTGAACCAGCCTCCCCGTTCATGAGACGGAATCGCAAATTGTGTCGCTTCATAAATGCTGATAGCCAGCCAACGGAGAGCTTGAGGTTGAGCACATCACAACCCAAATCACTCTGAATCTGTTGGGCCTTCACGGTCAGAATACGGCGGCTTAACGTGACCTGCTTTGCCGCCGCCATCCCAACCCATTCACCAAGCTTAGACTCAAGCGCTGGCGCCGTAACTTTGAGTGGTTTGCGCCGCTTCCCACCGCCGTACGCCTTGTCCTTGATTTGGTCCGACTTCTTCATAATATCACACACTGTATTGCGTGCGGGGGCTGTGCGAGCTTGAACTTGCTCGCGGCCCACTCAGCTAGCTCCGCATGGGTCATCTCAGGCTTTTCCTCGCTCTGCTGAATCAGCGCGCGCTTCTGCTCGATGGTCATCCACCGTCCCATGGTTGGTGGTGATGACTTGTTGCCTTTTCAAACTTGGCGCCAAGCAAAACTCTCTAACTGAATATTCGATACATTAGTACCTGTAAAAATAGATTTTTGGGTTTGTATAAATACGAAAGAGGTAATAAATTTTCCACGGTGTCGGAAGTGAGAGTACTATCTGTAGCTGCTCGTGGTCTTTGCTGGCAGAATTCGTTTGAAGTCATACAATCGTACAATCAGACTGATTAACCCATGCAAATCTGGGAAATGGATTCCAACTGTTCCCGAGGACGCTGTATCTCCATTAGAGATTCTCTACATGTAGTGAAGGCGCTGAGTGACAACGAACATCCTCATCAGCATTTTAGTCGGTAAGGATCCCCCAATACAAACTACAGTACATTTATCAGCGAGGTCTCACCGGGTAGTACACCATCACTATCATGGTACGGTATCGTACATGCTCGAAAACGTGGGCGATTGTAGGCGGATTCGATGGTTTCATGACTCAGAATCATTGAGTCATCAGTGATGACATGACGCTCACCTTGTGTCTTGATTATGCACCAGTAACTGGTCCGGATAAATTCGACGTCACGCAAAATGATCTGTTTTTTGGCCTCGATTCTACAGTACTGGAGTGCCCTTTTGTATAGGTCGAGTTTTTCAATGTTGTTCCGCGCAAGCGTAGATTGCGTCACGCTAGTATCCTTATGGTCAAGCCGCTCCGGTATTGGCGGGTTCCTTTCATCGTGGCACCGGTCCATCAATTTCCACCATTCCTCCATCGCATTTGCACTAATGGCAAAAGATTATTCTCACCCAGAAAGGAAGAATACAACACGACGTTTGAGTACGCCTTTCATAAGTACACGTGTACGCTTGGATGACCCGCAGGACAGGAAAACGAATTCCGGTAATACAGCGCTTTAGAGACTGCAAACGTTTTGTCCACGTTTCGCATGATACCTAAACAATAGTACGTTGATGATATACAGATCGGTTAACTTTAGATGGACTTGTCGTTAAGCTAATCTACAGGTAGAGTAGCAGATACTTATGCACGGGGGTCACGATTCTTGTTGCTGATCTTTATCTAAGAGCTCCGGCAATCCCAAAGTGCGCACAACTGATGATAAACTCGGTGAGATCAACGCCAAGCTCGTGTGCGTACGTTGATGCTTTTGAAAGCATTGGGAGTGCTTCACACTGTTAAAGCCATTGTGGTCCGTGCTTGTAAAGGTAGATGAAAACGGTACCATAACTTTTCTACAAGCGGTCGTTGATACGTGTGACGGAAGCGCGACAGAAATCTGCTGTAGTTGGCGTTCAAAATGTTCAAGTCACTTGCCTAGAAGAAAGTGTGCTAAACCAGCAAGTTACCATTACAAAAAAAAGTGGCTAACTTACCACTACTATGTTGTTAATCTGCCAACGCTATGATCCCACTGGATTCGTAGCAATGGATGAGCTGCAACTTTTTCAGTTCAGCCAACGCTCGGTTGCCTTCCTCGATACTGGGGCAACTCTGGGTGGAATGTACGCACCATTAGTTTAGGCACTTCATGATACTACCATCAACGGGTGACGTACATTTAGAAATGCTGTGAGGTCAACTGTTTTCCGCGATGATGCTTGGCTCGACGACTGTGTATCAATGCACAGCTGCTGGTACAACCGGGTCATGAGCGTCCCAATACCAGGAGACGACGCAAGCGTGCGAAGCAGTGAATGCAACCGGACGCCGCTGGAAGTGATCTGAGGCGTAAGGTCCTCCAGCAAGCCTCGAAGCTACGACATTTAAACGCACAATCAGTCAGAGCACTTTCCGAGGTACTGTGGCAGTACGATGAAATATAGTATACTAACGTGCGCCGTTTCTTCGAGCACTTCTTGTTTCTCCTCCTCGTACTGAGCCTTGAGGGATTGCCTCTAACGAGCATCAAATACAACACAAAAAGAAGTCACGTCTCCTTGAAAACGTATGGTACAACCCAAAAAATGACCCATAGGATGCGTGCCACGTACATCGATTTTCTCTGCAATCGCTTCCTGGGCTTCCTTCAACAATACAATCTCCTGCTGAAGCTCCACAATTTCATTCTGTGCTCGTTCTTCTTCGAGTCGGCGGCGTTCCTCCGCACTTTGTGCGTCATTCGGACTCGCATTCTCAGCATTCTCCTCGTTTTCCAAACTCGCAAACACATCCTGCAGTTGTTGAATCTCCGATGTGTACTCCTCCAGCTCAGCTTTGAGCTGGGAGCTCTCCTCCTCCAGATGGTGTTTTTTGTTAGCCTTCTTCTCCAGCGCCTCCTCACGTCGTCGTTTAGCGCGTTGCGCTTTCACTTCCCGCTCTTTCGTAATCTCCTCGTCCAAAGTCTCGGTCTGGTCATCCAGTTCCTTCAGCATCCTCGCGTATTCCTCCTGAATGTCCGTGTTTCGGCTCTTCACAAGGTCTCGGAACTGCAAAAAACACCTCTGACGTCAGTTACACTGCCACAGCTTCAGTCCGCCATCCATAGCCGTACAGTCTCCGATTGCCGCCGCAGTTCCTTCTCCAGTCGTGCCTTGGTGATCTCCAGTCTCTCTGTAGCTTCCGTCCCTGAAAGACAGAAACAAACAGCATTTTAGCCTTCCTAACTCCTTTTAAAAAGCCCTTAAACCCTCCCCACCTTGGTCAAATAACTCCTGGAACTTCTCTTCATTGGTGCGCGTGTCTCGGTCCGGGTTTACCGGCACAACCGCCAGCTTGGACGTGAGTTGGGGCATCCCAGCAGCAGGCAGCGCCTCCTGCATCCGACTCACATACTTTCCCAGCATCACGTCCGTCGTACGGAGCTGCAGTGACCAGTATACATAGTTCAAGATGTTGCGAAACACATAGAGCGAAGGCAGGACGCCAAAGACTCGGTACCTTGTCGCTACAGGCCGCCAACTGCAGCACACACTTGAGCAGACCGCCGTGCACGTCCATCGTCGACCGATTTTTCCAGTTCTAAACAGGCAATACCTCATAAAAGAACACAATTCTCTCTATAAGAACTCTGGGCTCTACCATACTGAATCCCCCTTCACTGATAGATCATCATGGGGGACTACTCCGTGGCGACTCCTGCCTATGTGAAGCTGCTTCTCCACGCTGCCAAGCGGCCTGCGAGCTCCGTGTGCGGTCTGCTGGTGGGTCAAGAGCAAGGCCAGGGCTTCTCCATCTCCGACGTGGTGCCTCTGTTCCACCACGAAGCCCCATTGGCTCCTCTGCTGGAGGTAGGGTGCTCCATGGCGGACGTCTGGAGCCAGCAGAGCAGCAAGAAGATCGTAGGGTTCTACTATGCAGGCAGCGGCTCTACTCCGTCAGAAGGAGGCTCAGGACTCAGTCACTTTGCAGAGAAAGTGGCGGACAAAGTGGAGGCCAATTGCTCTCGGAGCTGCGTGCTCGTGGTAGGTAGAACGAGGTAGAACAAGGTAGAGCGAGGTAGAGTGTGCTTATGTTGCTGGATGTTGATGCAGGTGGACAGTCAGCAACTTAACAATGAGAGCAAGACCGGACTGCAGCTGCTGCTGAAGGACGTCAAGCGCGGCTGGACGCGCGTGGAGAATCGTCTGCAGGTGGCGAACGGAGCGACGAAAGTGCTGTCTGCAGGTCTGCAGCAGGGCGTGGAGCGCAACATTGCGGACTTTGAAGAGCACTTGGAAGACACGACCAAGGACTGGAGAAACCCGCACGTGGTGTCGCTGCTCAAGCTCAACGTATAGACAGACAGACTGAAGATTGCAGTGAGAAGAGAGAGCGAACGTGGTGGATAAGAACTTTGCTTGCTAAGTACACTTCTGTGGTTTACTATTGCTGACGTACTTGGTCACCATTCCTGGAGGATTCCTGGAGAGATCTCAGTATTCCTATTCGGAGGGAGCTCACCATTCCTTTTGGAGGAAGCGCGGGATCCCGCGAAAATACCGGTATCCCCATACAGTCGCTGTTTGGCCACGGCGCGGGATCCCGCGGCCGTACCGGTATCGGTATCCGGCTACCTCTCTCCAATTATTCCCATGTCATTTGCCATGTCAAGACCTCCGCCTCGCTTCCCAGCGTTTGTGCGTCCTCCGCCTCCGCCCCCACGAGCCTTTCCACGTCCCCCTGTGTATTGCCAGCAGCCTCTGCGAGGATTTTTCCTCGCTTTGTGGCGCCACGTCCCCCCGCCGCCTCCAGCCGTCGACCCCGAGAAGATCTGGCTGCAGTCCTTCAGGCAGACGCATTGCAGTGCAAACGACAGCTGCAAGGCCGCCAGGAAGGAGCCGCCGCTTCGAGTGCTGCGTCGTCGAGTGTTGCAAGCGCAGGCGCTGGTGGAGAGACTGAAGACGGCTGCAGTAGAGCTCAAGGCAGTGGACAAGCGACTCGAAGAGATTGGAGCAGACGACGAGCAGCAGGACGACAATGCAGCGCAGCAAGTGGAGATTGCACGGCTGCGGGTAAAGCGAGAACGGAGAGTTGCAGTGTGTGAGGCGTTGAAGACGGAGCTAGAGGCGATGAACGCGACGTCGGGACTGTTTTCGCAGCAGGAAGTGGCGGAGCTTCGACGCTTTTCGGCCAGAGTGAAGAAGAAAAAGGTGCGGTGGTGAGTCAAAGCTGGCTTGAGGTTATTCTGTGTTGACGACATTGTTGTACTGTAGGCGTATCGAAAGCGCGTCAAGGCACAACGCCGCGCGGAAAGAAGTATCCGTCGAGCAGTTCATTTGCACGAGAGCGAAGAGATGCCTGCTACTGAGAACACGATGCAAGAGAATGATCAAGTCGAGATAAAGAAGAACGTGGATGACCTCGCAGATAAAGAGACGACAATCGCCACAAAGTTTGAAGAGAAGGAGGCGGTTAACTTATCAACACCAGCTCCAGTTCCGTCTCTGGATCCGGAGACTTTGACAATTGGCGCGTTGATCTCTGTCCGACGTGTTTGGGACTCGTACATTGTCTACCCACAGACGCCAGGCGCCTCTACAATCCCACCAGTACGATATCTTCCTCAGTATGTTATCACCATCATCTTCACAACTAACTTTTGACATTTCTCCCTTTTACAGCATTTCATTCCACCGCCACTAAACCCATCAACACAATGGTCAGTATATGCTGCACTCGGTTGAACAGACTGAAAGAGGCAACTCGGTTCACTACGGATATATTCGCTCAATTCCGAACGGCAACGGCCGAAAGAGTTTGAGCAGAGCGAACAACAGCTGATCTCAAACATCGAAGCTTAAAGCGCGACCTGACTGAATCGAGTTGTTTGCATGCTCTATACTCCGCAGCCTTTCATCAAGCAGCGTGTTTTCAACACTCGAGAGGATACTGCCGATACAACTTTCGACCATAGCCATACTCGAAGTTTGCATGGTGGCGGCATCGGGACCAGGTGCCAAGCCAATGTGTGATTGACACACGACTGCAACAACTGATTCCAGACTGCGGGATGGACATCGAACGACCGTCGCCCACATCGTATTTGTGTGTTTGGCATTGTCGTTGTCTACAGTGAAAAGCGACTGCCACACGAAAACGTCGATACGTTGGGATTCTAGCTTCGTCATTCGCTGGACTACCGCGTAATAGCTGGCTGATGTAAGTTCATTATCTATTTGATGACTATTCCGGAACTTCATCGCACATTCAGTTGGAGCTCGTTCCATGACTCGCAGACCCACTGAGCTGTCAAGTGAATTACTCTCTGATGCGAAACTGCGCTCTGGGCAAGAGAGTGCTGTCCACAGTGAGGCTGAAGTCGAGTGTACATCAAACGGAATACGCCGCATGCACACCAGCGTCGAATCCAAGTCTCCAGCTTTTTCGTGCGACCACTGCTCCTTGTGCATGTCGCCACCTCCGCATGACTCACCGGACACTTGAATGCCGTGCATTGCAAATATATCGGCCATCTGCTGTGCGGCCTGCTTCGTCTTCTTCTTGAGATGCTGGATCACGTAGTAATCGTCTGCTCGCTGCTGCTGAACTGCTGTTCTGACGAAAGTGGTGGTCTTGACTGCTCGACGTTTCTCGCATAACAGCTCCCACAGACGCTGGATCCAGTCTGCATTGCACTGCACGCGTTCGTTCAACTCGCGGTTTTTGCGCTCGACTACTTGTCTAGCTCGTGCTTGACGTTCGGAGAGGAATCGCCACGCAGACTCGAGACTCTGAGACGGCTGCAGCTGATCATTGCTTAACTTGACCACCTGAGCTTCCAAGTCGTGAACAAGGCGCCGGAGCAGGGAAAGCTCAGCTACGTCACGGTCTCGCGTAGAGTTCCGAGGGCGTGGCTTCCGCATGCGTGCTATGTGCCAAGAAGGATACGAGATCAGACTATACTGTACGCAAGGGTTTAATTACTTCGTTGGATAGGGGGCAGGCTTCGCAAATCGTTTGGTGTGAGCACAAGGCAGCACGACTCGTGCAACGAAATTAATGGTTGATTAGTCCCTCCGTAAACGTCCGTAATCTCCCGGTGGGATCATGTCTCGTAGGCTAAGGTACGACTCGTTGCGTATTAGTCACCGCTTTGCCACCTCAAAATGAGCTTGACTGATCACCCTGTGCTTCATCACTTATGCTGGTCGGTTGACTTGGTGCTTTCATCATTTTTGGATTGTCAGGCTCGATACAAGCCCTCTCCGCACACTACCTGCAACTTTTACCCACCAAGCAATCATGCGCGTTGCCGTCGTTGGAACTGGAGGATTTGCCAAGCACTTTATCGATGAACTGGCTGCTGTCGGTCTTGAAGTGGTTGTACTCACTCGGTCGCACAAGGCTTTCTTGGGCGACAAGGCGGGCGTCGTGGGGCAACGTATTACCGACTACTCATCCGTGCCGCAGCTCGTGGAAATACTGAGTGACTGTGAGGCACTCGTTAGCGCCACGTCAGACGTCAGTGAGGTATGCGTTAATGTGAATCTCGCACTGGTCGAGGCATGCAAGCAGACGCCCAAGTGCAAGCGCTTCATCCCTTCTGGCTACAGTGGCAATGTTGAGGGGATTATCGCGAAGGTCCGGACTCAGCGTTTCGGTATGACGCGATCGTTCGAGACGCACTCAAGGAGCAGAACGAGCTCGAGTGGACCGCACTGTCCGTCGGATGGATCCTGGACTACATTGTTCCGAGTATCAACCGCTATCACGTGGACTCTGGACCGCTATTTCCGCTGGATCTCAACACGAAGACCATGGTGATTCCGGGCACGGGCAACGAAGTATTCTCAGCAACCAGTGTGCGTGACGTTGCGAAGGTCGTCGCCTGTTTGCTGAAGAGCCCTAAGAAATGGCATCAACACACATACGTGCAAGGAGTGCAGACGACGTGGCTGCAGTTGGCGAACGCAGTGAAGACGGTGGGCGCAGTTCCTGACTTGAAGGTTTCGTTCGAGTCGATTCACGAGATCCGCGAGCAACTCGCCAAGAAGGAGTCGGCTCTGTCTGCCATCACTGCGGAGCTGAAGCTGTTCGTGCCGACGGGCAGGATGACGCTCGACCAAGCCAAGGTGCAGCGCGACAGAGCCGAGTTTTTCCCCAACATCCACTTTCGCACGCCGGAGGAATTGCTGGAGGCGGTCAAGAAGGACCCCAAGGTGATCGTGTAAGCATCGTCAAACAAACAAAAAAGTTGCCTTTTTTAAATAACATCTGGTGATTTTAAAATCGAGTATATTACTACCCCATGAGATATTAATTCCGATATCTTTCTGTTCTCAGACTCGAAGTTCAATAATGGAGGCGGAGACGACGCCCATGGAGGTGGACGTGGACGAGGACGTGCCGCTGGCCATCAGCACCGAGGCCAGTACGATGGACCCAGACGTGATCTCGCTCGAGTCTGTGGCGACGGAGGCAGCCGCGGAGTCCGATGCGACGCAGACAGAGGCCCAAAGACCGGAGCAAGACGCGTGGGACGACGAGGACGGCTGGATGCCCAAGCCAGCGCGACTCCACTCCGGCAAGACGCGGTCCTGCGCCGTGTGCTTCGCCCCGCTGCAGTACACGGCGGCGACCTGTTGGGACGAGTATCTGCAGAGCGAGGAGTATCTGGAGCAGCTGCAGGCCAACGTCCTGCAGGACGCCTTTGTATCGGCTCTAATCTGCGGAGAAAACACAGTGGGGGACCTCCCGACGGAGCATCGCATGCATAAGAACAGGAAATTGAAGTGCAGACAAAGTGTGCAGGACTATCGCAACATGACAAGCGCAGGAGTCGTGGACACTTCTGGCATGGAGAAAGGGTCTATTAGGACGCTGGAGGAGATGCTCATTGAAGCTCTACCCACGCCAGTGTTCACGCACGTGCTGGAGAGACGGCTGGCGGTGATTTCTCATAGCTCCAAGATTGCTTGTGAGCTGATGAGGTGTGACGGGAAGAAGAAGATTCCGAGGCCTACGGAAACAGCGCCAAACAATGAGGAACTCCATCATCTGGCGATCCACACACTGTCGGCGCTCTTGGGGTCTTTCGACTATAGGAACCCACAGGCGTTGAGGTCATTTGAGGAACTCTCACAGCTGCTCACGTGCTTCCCAGTCTTGTCATTGTACTCGTTTTGGAGCCCTGCGAAGAAGCCGCCGAATAAGCCACTGGTACTGGAGAAGGATTCGTGTTATGCAACGTCAGTGACGGCGACCTCGGACGCCCATGGATCTTATTGCGCAATTGATGGGATTAGCAACACCTTTTGGCAGTCGCAGCCTCGCCCAGGTGTCGTACACTTTGTCGTTCACTCTCTGGAATTGGTGAAGGTGACGTCTATTGCTATTCACTGGCATATGAAGCACTCCCCGCAGACTGTTGGAGTCCAGTATCGTACAGACACAAGCGAAAGCTTCGTGCAACTGATTGAAGAGACGACGGTGTCGTCATCCGGCTTGACGCTCCTTACTACGAGCTTTCCACCGTCTAGCCAAGAGATGCGGATTGTGATGACGGGAACGCCATCTTTTAATCGAAACGGAGTGTACGCAATCGAACACTTGCGATTAAATGTACCAGCTCCAGGATCACTGTTTGCTGATCCTCAGTCAACTCTGAACGCAATTGCCCAATGGCTTCTCGGGGCCCTGGATGCCAGTAATGAAGTCTTAGTTTCCGAAGCTATTGGGGCATTGCGAGCTTGGGCCCTATCGACAGCGTCGCTTAACGTTACAATGTTGTTTGTGGATATGCTGTTACAATATTCCGCTCGACCTGAAACTTCAAGGAGTCCAGCAATAGTAGCGGTGGCTTTACAACAAGGCCGCATCCTATCTCAGGGGATAAGTGCGTATTACACCGAAGAAGTTCATCGATTGGCACACGAGAGTGATAAAGTCGGATTTGGTGATGCTCGGAGAGTTGCTGCAATTTTTGAATCGTCTATTTGCTCGACAGGCGTAATTGTGGAAGATGGTGGCATCGTTGTTCGGACGCGCGAAACAAGCTATCAGTACGCGGCTGTGAGCTCTGGGATATCTTCTGGGAAGGCTTCGTGGAAATTTCGCCTGGATACGGATACACAGGATGATGAAATGACTTGCTTTGGTGCCGCAATCCTTCCTGTGAATGTAAATGGCTATGACTCATCGCCTAGCTTATGGATGTTGCGAGGGTATAATGGGAACTTGTATGCCCGTGGGCACAAGTTGAGCCGAACGATTGGTAAAGTTCATCCCGGTGATATTGTACAAGTTGACGTTGATATGAGTGAAGGCACGCTATCATACAAAATTAACGGCACGGATTATGGGGTTGTGTTCACGGATCTTGCGGGCCATGAAGTGCACCCTGCTGTTTCGTTTTATGGATCAGGTAAAGTAATTACACTCCTTGGTGTGAGCAAGTGGGATTATGCCGGGTTCGGCCCAGTTGATATAGAACCTATTTTCCTCTCAAGTATGAGAGAGTATCATTTTTCTGTTGGGTATGGGACTTTAGGGAAAGGAGGGCAGCTTGGGTATGCAAGCGATGCGGACTCTCGTGCTTCAGCAGCAAACTCGTCTGGGAACACATCAATTCATATTAGTGGCAACGCAAAGCAGCGCTGTCTATCAACGCACCCTCCGTCTCAAGGCGATGCCTACGTGATATACGACTTGTCAGAAGCATATCGTACGATCATCGGCGCAGTCGCCATCAATGACGACACGTGCAATGAAATTCTTCAGCAGCGTGGTGTCTCGTTGGTTTTTAAAATACTGGGGGACGGCGTGTTGTTGTGGCAATCAAAACCAATATCAGAAGTGCGCCACGTTGAAGAGTTTAATGTATCAATGGAAAATGTCCGCATGCTGGAGCTGAGAGTTTCGTGTCCGGGATCAAATCAATGCGCACATGCAGTCTGGATCGATCCGTGTCTATATCCTGTTGACGATTGGGTTTGCTCT
Source organism: Phytophthora boehmeriae (assembly GCA_011947355.1). Classification (NCBI taxonomy): domain Eukaryota; phylum Oomycota; class Peronosporomycetes; order Peronosporales; family Peronosporaceae; genus Phytophthora; species Phytophthora boehmeriae. Next base: position 132,308 of record JAAVTJ010000384.1, on the reverse strand, counting down.
ATGTGCTCCTTTTTCAACAAGGGATTTTCGAATGTGTGCATAATTTGCCGAAGTAGTTTCCGAAAGGACAGAATCACAATTTCCGAAGGAACAGATACCGAGACAAGTATTCCTGCTGTGTCGGAACCGCAGTTAGACTCCATGATTCAAGGAACAGGGCGCTCTGCGAGCTTGGTACCAAAATCATACGACAAATTCATGGTCTGTACAAACTTGAGTCGAAAGATCTGCAATCTCCTGTCCAACACACAAAGTCCATCCAATTCGAGGAGCCATTCTGTCGCCAACCAAGTGAAGGCGTGTTTACCTTGCTACTCTCAATCCTTCGGCGATTTCGAACTCAATGTGTTGGTTGTGATCATTCTAGTAATGAGAACAAGTATATTCAAGATGGATATGTGCATCTGCTTGGGATTATCAGCGCAAATTTGGAGAGCATTGAATGTCATGATGTGAAGGATCTTGCAACAGAACTAAACATTTCAACCAAGGTTGTGGCTGAGCTCCGTGCAGAACTCGAAGCAGTGGCAAATGTTCGAGAAGAAAACAACCAACTCACGGCCGGTTTCGCTAATACAATCAAAGCAGCGGCTGCACGAACTATTGTGGCTGGTATGTCTGTCCTGTATCCGTCTGCCATTGAAAAACTTCAGTTGCTGCTTCAATTATTACGGTCGTATATTGACCGACCATTTGAAGAGGTATCGGCACGCTATTTCGTCTTGGTCTCAGTAATGGAGCTTCTTGCATCACCAGGATTGAATGGAATATTAACTTTAATGCCATTTGTGACTAAGAGGCTTGCTGAGGACGAAGTATCCTGCACCAATGAGTTCAAGGAGACGACATGGCTATCAGCAGTAACTGATACTGTGACGCTTTTAATGCAAGTGGTGGTCAAATCGCACAGGGAACAGCTTGCTTTTGACACTGATAACGCAAGTTCTCCTGCTTCTGGTTCGATTAAACATGCTGATGGGCTTTCTAAAATCGCGATGCGCTTGCTGAAAACATATCAACTGTATTTACTGGCAGAAGCTGTGGAGTTGACAAAAACGAATACTACTGACGAAGATGAAACAAGCAAGCAAGAACCAAACCAAACACGAGCAATGTTTCATCGAAGAGTACAAGTTCAGGAAGCAACTATTCAATTCGGATTCCTGTCACTGAACGCGTATCGCAATTTTATTGAAAGCCTCATTGCTTTCCAGGCAGAAGAATCATTTCTTCTCAGTCAACCGGCTGCATCACGCCAAGCAAACGTTCGTGCATATAACATTCCATTACTTTCAGAAGTACTGCCGTGGTTCGTGTCATGCCTGTGTTTGCTACGTCGACAAACTTGGCTCGCACGTCCAATTCTGCCAGCTATAGTAAGGCTCCTTGGAGCGTTAGACCACTATTGCTCGGAAGTGGATGCAGTCACTAAAGCTGCCCATAGATTTCAGCAGCTGGAGATACATCAAAAGGCCCGAATGATAGAATTACAAGAAGTGGAACGTGCTGCTGCGATTGAGCGGGATGCAAGTACTCGATCACAAGCGACCAAGCGGCTGTATAACGTATTCCATCAACTCTACACTGGAGAAAAAGATCATTTTGAAGGTCAAATCGGTTTTCAGTTTGAGGCTACAAGTTCATTTTCTGTCGTCGCACTTGGGCGCTCGGTCAATCCCACTAGAAACGGAGGGCGACTCACTCGTGAGCACACAATTCGACTATGGGAAGAAGGTTCTCAGTTGCTGATTGCGCAAGTTACTGTAGGTGGAAATTCCAAAAAGGACGCACTAGGCTATGCGCTCGAACTGCTCCCTCTCCTGCTAGAATAACGCAAGGGAAGTTGTATCGATTGACAACTCAGGAGTTTGCTAATGGGGAGATCCGTGGTACAAGAAAGAGAACTTGCCGGATGAGGAATATGACGAGTCGTTTATCAAGATTTTACGAGATTGTTACGCTTCTGGATCTGTGGCTTTTCCAGGCTCTCAAAACATGATGGGTGCTGCCTACGGAGTGCCGACGTTCTTAGTTCAAGACGAAACTCCTTTGGCGAGTTTCCCCAATTTGTTCCTCCGCATGGTTGCTTACCACTTCGCTTCAACAGTAAGAGAAAGTTGAATTCTGTCTGCATCAGCCACACGGGGACGTCTGCCTATACAAAAGACACGAGCGACGCGTGGCGAACTTGTTTATTACGCACAGCATTTTTGCATGGCGTACACACCGTGGATTTCGTGTTAAAATGTGCGCGCACTGGAGGAACCGCATCTGGTCATATTTGTGTCGGTATAGACTGGCAAAACCCCGATGCAGAGACTCAAAGCTATCCATTTATGAATCGTATATGGGGCAAAGTATGACAAGCATCGGATGGATGCCATCTATTGGTGCCGTTTGGGTACAAGGCACTAGATTTGACTACGGAGGCAGGCTTCCTGTAGCTGCCGGCGATATCTTTACTGTGACAGTCGATTATGACTTGCAACTGTTATCGTTTGCGTACAACGGTAAAAATATGGGGTTGCTGTCGGGCCCCAGGATTTTCAGCCGCTTGGAATGACAATTGAGCGGCTCCCTGAAGTGGCGGCTGTGGGTGTATCAATGTATGGATCTCAAGATGTCGTTCAGGTTCGTCCGTCAGGCATAGCAAAGTCAACCCTTCATATCCACTGGCTTTTTGACCTACACAACTCGCTCGCTTCCTCGCTGGGCGAATAGCAAGTACTCTAATTGCTGGCCATCCGATAGATGGCGTGGAGGAGGAATTACTGCCATGGCTGCAGTCACCTCTACTGAGTGGGGAATTGCAGACCATGAATCATCATCTGATGCAAACTTACCTCTGTGTTGGAGCGATGCGCTGCAAGCCGATTGTACTCGCTTTCCGACCTGCAACCAGACATCTGGAACTGGGATATTTAGAGGCGATACTGCAACTCCACTTGACAAGGATTCGTTCCACCGGAAACGCAGCTTCGGTGGACGGATGGAAGGCAACAACTCTGTATTTCAACACGATTACACGTTTTGGAAGAATTGGACAGCAGACATGACAGATCGTGGGACCGTGCAGCTAATTCTTTCATGGTTAGAAAAGCATAGCCCTGACCGTTCTTTCTTGAGTCGCCTTGGAAAATTCCCGTTGTGCGAACGCTGGACTTGTGCAGCACTAATTATGCATGCTCCATCTCATGTTCTTCAAGAGGTGCAGGCAATCGCTGCAGGAGCTGGGGCTAGTGCAGCTGGTGAAGTCGTTGGGGCTGAATTCTTTCTTCCTCACGCGAACTTAACTCCATCTGACGATCTAATTCTCGTGTGGAAGCGGGTCATCATGCTTCGTCACTGGTTGATTAAGACCAGGCAAGAATATCGAGCAAAAGAAGCTGACAAACCTACGGCTGAAGACGCGCATACGGAGTCATCAACTGGGCATAAGCCCCACGATGTCGCTTTGGCTTTGGCTGAACGACTTGTTGATGCTGGCACGTCAAAGCGTAGTAAGATCGACTTGGAACAAAGCGCAGTGGCACCACCGACCTTCAGTGACATGGTGGAGCGTGTAATTAATCGAGCTGAGTTTTTATGTAAGCTATCACCACCATCAGAGGAGGCAGAGCGTCTTAAAGGTGATTCACAAGTGGCCCTCTTCAATCTGGCTGAGAAATGGAGTGCCCAAAACACTCCACCATCTCTACAACCGATGCTGGAGAGGTGGAAAACTCTGGGAGAGTTCGATAGCTCAAAATGGTCGGGTGTTGTGGATGTTCTGCGAGCTCAACACCAGTGGAGGGAGCGACGCGCTTCCATAGCACTAACAAAAATTTCAGGAAATGCCCAAACTCCACAAGAGACCGATACGAGTATGGACGTTAGTGTCGGCACCAATGATCCGGTTGTGGATAAGACATACGATTACACGAACAGCTTTTCTGCGATGATGAAGGCATGTGACCTGTATATTCGAAACGGGACCGGTGCTCCACCTGAAGTACTGAGGGCTTTACTTGAAAGACGACAACGCCGTTTAGACTCGCGATTATTTGGTCTTCAAGCGATGAAAAATATTATTTCATTGTTATCCTACGACGCGGCCACCCACAACGCAATTATTTTCCTGCGACCAGCAATGAGAGGATTCACGGAGAGTGAGAAAGAGTCACGAGAGCTTAACGATGGACAAGTCGTAGCAGAAACATTTCGAGCTACAGTTCGTCATCATTACTTGAAGGGGCTTGAGGGTTGCACTAGGCAATCGATTGACAGTGTCCAGAGTTCCTTTTGCGAGTTATATGCATACTTGGCACAGCTTCTAGGTGGAAGTTCGGGTTACAGCGTGTCCGATTCTCAGCTCAAGCAAACTATCTTGTGTGCATGGAGTTTGGATTTCGAGCCTCGGGACCACCAATTTCTTTTGGACACAGCAATGCTGTCCAAACTGCAAGAGATATTTTCTATAAGCTCGGTTTTACGAGAGGCCATTGATGACGATGAAACATTCACTCTGCAAGAAGAAACCCCCACTTAATTCTGTGCGGGAATATTCAAGCATCAATTGGCACCCTCTTTCTGAAGAGTTTGTACAACAAGGGCTTTTGCGAAGTGGTTACATGACAAAGCGTGATGTCGTTCGACTACTGCGCCGAGCACCTGGCTATGCCTACCCTGTGGGATGGTGGAAAAAGAATGATCTTGAACTAACATATGATCGGAATGCAACACCGCCAACAGCACGCCATACGGCTTCATCACTTTCGCTGCTGTATGCAGATATGTTATCTCGATTACAACGAAAGCTTTTGAGTCCAGCTCCTTATACACCCTGTTCGAAAGTGCTGGCATTCGGCGCGAGGATTACTCCACCAAATACTCGCGGAGCACCGGCGTCTGCCAATCCAAAGCCTGATGATATAAGTTATGCAGAGACGCCAGCACTGGGCGAGGTTAAGGATTTCACGATTGAAATGTGGGTTTTCCCGACCGAACTGGAGGGGTGCCAAGCTTTGCGGTGTGACAATGGTGTTCAAAATGGAAGCGTGTACATTGAATTGATTGGTCGCCATTTGCAGCTTACAATTCCTGGTAATTTCCCACGCGAGCGTTTGTTTAAGGCATACCAATTCCAAACGTTCGAGTGGATGCATTGCGCAGTGACATATGATGCGACTGAAAAGCGTGTACAGCTTTTTGTAAACGGCATCTTGTTTGAAGAAATGCTTTTTGAACGGGTTTGCAGCAGTGTAGTTTTTCGCGCTTCTCGAGTTGGGTGCTGGATGAGCGGTATTGACGCTCACGGCGTACCGCTTACAAATATCTCTGCTCAGCGCAAGTTCAAGGGTTCCATTACTGAAGTTCGTTTGTGGAGAGTGCGGCGTTCTAGCCTGGAGATCGCTCAAGATTTTCAGCGCAGCGTTCCACTTGCGCAGCATGTCATGGAACTTCAGGCCAGCGATAATAATTTGACACCTCCGAGTCGCTTGCTTGGTCTGTGGCATTTTAATGAAGGGGAAGGCATACTTGGATACGATTGTGCCCCTGCTCTGACAAGATCAACGGCCGATGACCATGACGATTCTGCTAACGAGGGGAACAATTCAACGATTTCATTTTGTCGCTGGGTATCTATGGACGTCCCTGTCTTCGGGAATCAGATTTTGGATGCGATGTCGCTCGATGAGTGGACGCGTGTTATGTCAGGCATCCGATGCTTTCAGCGGAGGATTCGCACATGGCTGCTGATGCAGACCAGTGAGTCTATCAAATTGTCAAAATTGATTTGTGAACATGATGAGCAAATTGTTATTAAGAGATGGAGCCAATTGTCACGGATGGAGGATGATGACGACGTCGTAGGGCTATCAGAGGCTGAAAGTACTTCAAGCGATAGCGGCGCTGGAAACTGTGATACATCAAGCACTGGTGTTCTGGATACAAGCACAACCAGATTGATTTCCCAGTGGAGCGCTTGTACAGATGAACAAATAGTCATTCGAAAACAGACGAGGCGGTGCGCTTGGGTCGTATTCCGTTTCTTAGCATCGACAGGTATCAGTGGAGCTTACGAAAGGCGAGAAGGGGAAGCCAAGTCAGTTGCTGCTGTCGCGAAGTTAAAACGGAAACAAAGACTGCAGAAAGGGAACATTTCCGCTACAGCTGACGATGTGCCACGAACTTCACAGCCAGAAGGTCTGCGAGCACCTAGTGCAACCTTCGCCGAGGACGATCATGCAACCCGTACTGCTGAAGCTGCTAGCGATGCGGCAAAGAGTGCTGCTACGAACCGGGAATTGGAAGAGCCGGTTTTGCAGACATTATGGTTTACGAAAGAGTTCCACCGAAAAGTGTTTGAGGTGCTTGAGAAAGAAATGATTCAAGGAAAAGAACTTACAGAGGCAGCGGAGGGGCTGACAAGAGCTCAGCGGATGCTCCGGTCAGTTTCTACCCCTCTTCAAAAGCGAGGTGCAAGCCTACGGGAGTACCCGAGCGATGTAACGCGTAGAAAATCCGGATTTGTGAATGTGCATCATGCCCCAAGTGATTTATCCGAAAACAGCGAGCTATTGGAACCGCTAGAAGTGGAGGCTCATATGTTTGGGGTTTTACTCTTTCTCCTTTCTCAAAGTGGCCAATCCCCTGCACTTATTTATTTAGTGCGCCCATATCTGCTCCGAAGTCTGTTAGAAATGCTTCGTCTAGCGTCACCCCGTTCCCAACGTGTTGTCAAACTACTACTTCGAAGAATATGTTGCAATGGAAGTATCAAGCCAGCCGACGTTGGTACAATTCTTGGATCTGAATCTGTGTTGATCGATCTGCTGTTGGACCAAGTTGCAGAGTCCGTATGCAGTACAGCTGCACCGATGCCTACACACGCTGTGAATGTTCCAGCAACTAGTGCACTGATCGGAAACGCAGGAGGTGAAAATACAATGTCTACAGAATCCCTCAGCAATCCAATTGGTTATCATTCTGGCCAAATTTCTCTCGTGGTGGCTTCGGAAAGTGTGGCATTGCTGCGACTACTTCTAATGGATAAAACGTGGAAGAACAGAGTTGCGGAAAATTTGTGCAGTGCTATTTACAACATCACACCTTTCTTAGCCAGAAAGAATTTAGGTTCAATATCGCTGGATACGGAAGCAAATGCTAACCAGTCTGATATTCGTCTCCGAACAGCGATTATTAGGGCTGTGGGCGCACTGTGTGTTCTTGGTTCTCACTCGGACTGTATTCGCATTGGTGGAAAGGTAATTATTGCTGCACAAGACTCAAGCACCCATGGGGATGGATTGAGTGCACCTGACAGCTGTACGTATGCGGCTGGCGGTGGCCAATCGGTGAATGCAACTTTGATCGGTATGAACTCGAGAGAATCGACTGTTCGTGTAGTGTTTCACCCTTCTTCTGAAGAATTTGAGTTTGACCCCAGCCACAACGTCCAAGATGTGAGTCTGTCTGCTTTGTCCCCAACAGAAGAAATCTGTTTGTCACCAGCGGCTGTCCCGCTCACGTTGGACATGATGCCAGTCATCGTGCAACTATCATCTCTAGAGGAAACAAGTATTCTGAAAGAATTTGATAGCCTTTGGAGGCTTCAAATCCGATCACGTGCACTGTTAGCCCTCGAAGCTCTTTGCACCACTCACTTAATGTGACTAAGAGCATGGCGTACGATGCCATGACAAAGAACCTTCTCCGATTTGCATTATCTCCCACCAGCCTCAACAGTTTTGTGAGTCTACCGCGCTTGCAGGAGAGGGGTCGAATGGTTCTTTGTCGCTTGATTGAATCCTCGACGCCCCTGGGCAGTGCCATGTTCCACGGATTGGATGAACCAAAAGCTCCAGCGCTTGTAGCCTCTGAATCAACGCTTCCGTCTGGCACAAGCGGTGCTGACGTAAACGATGATCCTGCTGAAGAGGAAACAGAAGCACATCGTGTCCGTAGGGGATTTGCTTCAACTCTGGCTGCAATGGGTTTTGAGTTCGACTTATGCATGGCTGCGTTAGATCATGCTCGTGACGATCCTAATCTGGCAGTAGAGTGGCTAATGGGTGATGGTGCAGCAGCGTACCAGGAGCGACAGCAAGCGCAGCGTCTAGCACAGACAGCAATTGAGGCTCACGAACTGGCTGATGGTGTGGAAGGTGGTGTTAGCCTTACGCTTGAAGCAAAGGCAAAAGAACTTCAGAGTATTTCCGGCATGCCATATTGTCTTGCGTTTTGTGCCTTAGAGCTCTCGAATAGCGACCCTAACCGTGCTATGGAATGGTTAATGGAGAATGGCGCGAATTTTGCTGAGAGATTCGACTCACTCGATCTCTTAACAGACGCATTTTCCGCTGGGAGAACTGTCGTACTAGAGGATCGAGCTGCGATGGAAGAAATTGATCAGCCAGATCCACTTGTGACGACTTCCAATGGTCCGGGTGCAATAGGAGCTGAGCATCTGAACTCTTTGTGTCAGCACGCAGCGCGCAGTTGTCACATTTCGATGCAATGGCGGCGACACTAGCCCCAATCTTGGCCCCAGGGCCAGCAAAAGCCAGCTTAGCCAGCGCATCATTACGCGACCCGAGCATGACAGCATATGCGCCACTAGATCCGGATTACCTGACCCCAAATCTTCTCCTAACGGTCAGCAATGACATCGGCCCTGTTCAACGATTAGCCACGAGCGGACGAACGGGCATCTATAGACGCTACTCACAGGAAGACGGTGTGCTGATCACTTTCTTGAACCCAGAGTCCGGCGCGTATGAAGACGAGTGGCATTTTCCGAGGGATATACGACGAATTGTAAAAATCTACGATGAGCCGTTGGAGAGCGTGGAAAGCATTCATCGTGTTGCTATGAGAACAGAAAACGCGCTTTCTATATGTTATGCCAGGCGTGCAATCACAGCTCTACTCCGTTCATTTGACCCCATTGCAGAGACTTTGATGCTGCCACTAGACGTTCCGAATCAAGGGGAGCAAGTGCTTGATAACAAGGCTCTACCCATGTCGTACGCAAGTACGATTTTAGAAGTAGTTGGTGGGCCGCGGCAATTTGTGAGTCTGCTCAAAATGGTGGCAGCATCAGAGATGAATTCTACGCAGCGCCCAGAAATCGAGGGGAAAATGCTGCTGGAATAGGTGCCAAGCCAATGCTGGGAAGTGAAAGTGGTAAGTCAACAGGCGAAGAATCTGAGGTACCCAGGTCGCTACTAGCAAGCTTGCAAACTATTACGCTCAGAATACTTCGTGAGGAAGCACGCGCAGGAGGAATGTTCGAGATAATTAAGCTTTCCCCATCACCGTCGCGGTCCAGCCCTCCAAAACAAGACGCGCCGAGCACAGACGCAGAGCGTCTAGACTACAGCTGCTTCGTGCCGCTTTCTGAGTATGATGATCTAAATGATGAAGATGAGGCCTTGAGTCGGGCTATTGAGCTGTCTATGCAGGATACTACGGCTGCGATAATTCCACCACCTCCTCCTTCGACAGTACCTCGCTCGAGTAGCTACCTTGACGAAGAGAATAAAGATGAAGAAACTACGATTGCGTGCCGAATGGGACGAATGCGACAACCTTCAGACACTGAAGCACAAGAAGTTGCCAGTGCTTATCTTGGTGGTGGAATGGACGACCACGACGGATTACTATCCAGTGTATTGGTTAAAGAGTGCGTCAGCCACTTTGTTGAGTCCACGCGAATGGCAAGTGATGGCACAGATGAAGCGTCGGCGATACAAGAGTTCCAATCACTACATCCGTACTTCGGCAAGTGCGAGTACGCTCGCGGGGTGAGTATCGACAGCTCATATCGCTGTTTACGTATCGTGTTTGACCACCGCTGTCGGCTCGGTGGCAAAAGCAAGCTGTCATTTTTCGCAGACCCGGAGTGTGAAGATCGCATTGGTGTCGTGGACAATGCCATGACGACTTCTGGGCACTTGCTCCCTGATCTCATCATCCATTCACATCAGTTTTGGTTCCGTTTTGTGGCATCGGAGGAGAATGCCATGAAAGACAATGGTTATGGATATCGCTTCCAGGTAAAACCCATGGCTAACATTCGCTGGACAAAGGAGACGGAAGTATTGGTTAACCCGTCACTCGACTGGGCGTGCTGGGTGCTTGAGCTACTGCTTAATGATGCGACAGAGTTGGTGGCTCATGGAGCTGTGCACAACCGTAAGATTTATGGTGCGCTTGTACGCTATCTGCGTTCACCCGGAGTCCCATTCAAAGGACGTGTTGTGCGCTTGATACAGCAGCTGCTACACCACCCTGAATTTTTCCCGGGCGATAACGTCCCCGAACTTGATACCTTGGAATCTATTTCCCGGCTCGCTCTAACACGCGCAGAGGCTGACAGAGCGAGCAGTAAAGTGTTTATTTCGTCCCATTTACTGCAGTTGGTGGAGTTGTCAACGTTACTGTCAACCGCAGCACCAATCTTCAAGTGCAAAATGGAAGATGCCAACCCGGCCGATTCGCCGCTTATCGTAACACCGCTGGCCCTACCGGTTCCATTTGAGCGGAAAAATATGGGTGATAGCCTGAACGATGTGTCGGAGCTTACAAGATTTTTGTTGGGGGAATCGACACGTCTGGCGACACATATTCTGGTGACAATATGGTTGGAGGTGTACGGCTGCTCTACAATAGTAGAAAGCTCACACCCGTACATCGCAGGCGTTTCGCTATCAGGCTCGGTGATTTATGAAGATGCACAAGCACTTCGGCTTACGTTTGACTCTCGTTGTTCGCTTGCATCAGGAAGAGGGCAGACAACACCACGATTGGAGTTGGCAAGCTTTGTCAGTGGAAGTGCTAAAGAAGTTCGCAGCAATCGGACATACGCAGGTGAGAGCGGATGGCCCGAAGGCGTTATTGCGTTGGATGGCAATGAGTTGGAGTACACTTTCCATGCAAACGAAAATGCTGGTGATCACTTTGGCTTTGGTGCCACAGTAACTGCTCTGGGGATCCCAAAAGAGAAGCAACTAGCCATAGCATCAGCAGTTGACATGGAAATCTTACTGCAAAAACTCGTGGGGTCGAAGGAAGGTTTAGATGATACGTCGCAGAGGGACTGCTGGACAGAGGAAATGGATTTACAGCTTGTGGATTGGGTGAACAATCATGTTGAGCCTGCAGCTTCTCTGCCGACGTCCACTCCCGCGATGACGCGGCGATCTATTGAGCTACAACCGACGGATATTCGGCTCAGCCAAACCCTTGATGGCTTGCGCTGTTCTAAGCTGCTGGAATTGCCACTGGAGTCTCTTCAGCTAAGGTTCGCACTTCTCAAGTACTTAAACCTGAGCTTGCATCATTGCTTGCCCATGATAGATCTCCGAGATACCAAGTCTCCATGGACTATCGCCCATCGATTACGGCAGTTAAGCCATTGTATCTTCTTCGACGTGAAAAGCACGCTGGTGGAAGCCGCAATCGAGGCTACAAATGTCTCTGGTGAGAGCTCGAATGCACAGCAAACGGCGCGCATTACGCTTGATCGAATGCAAGCGCTGGAATCGCGTGATGACCGTGAGGTGGAACCGTCCGTATCGGAATGCTTTTTCGCACAGGCTTTCCGGCAACTGCATGAGGTGGATCCCGCGTTGTTCAGGCGTCAAATAGACAGCAAAGGTCGGCTGTTTAGTGTCAAGTTCCGTGGTGAGGAAGGCGTGGATTGGGGTGGAGTGTATCGTGAAGGTGCTACATCCATGGTGGACGACTTATTTTCTCCACACTTTAATTTGTTCGTGTTGTGCCCTAATGGCCAGCATGATACCGGCAACAATCGTGGCATGTATCTGCCGAATCCAAAATGCACATCCCCGTGGCCATGCAAATGTTTGCGTTCGTGGGCCAGCTTCTGGGTATATCGCTGCGTACTCACGGTGATTTCCCTTTCATGCTACCGTCGCTTGTCTGGAAGCAACTTCTAGGCCAACCTCTCATGCGAGCAGACCTGGAAGGCACAGACGCGATGTTGATTCAGATGCTGGATGGTATTGCCAATTGTGAGAACGATGGGATTTCGACGGAAGAAGAATTCACTGCAGCTTTTGCAGGTCTGGAGTTGCGTTTCACGGCTTCCTCTTGCACAGGAGAAGAACTAGAGCTTGTTCCTGGAGGCCGCCAGCGTACCGTTAACTTCCATAATCGGCTCGAGTACTGCCGTCTTGCGGAGCGGGCTCGACTTGAGGAGTGCAGCGCGCAAGTGTCTGCCATGGCACAGGGTTTGGCCACGTTGTTTCCTCGACGGGTCCTGACGCTGCTCACATGGCAAGAGCTGGAGATTCTCACATGCGGTTCACCCAAGATCGATTTGAATCTCTGGAAACGACATACACGCTACGACGGATATGCCGAGGACGACCCGACAGTGCAGCTGTTCTGGGAAGCGCTGGCAGAGTTTTCAGACGAACAGCGTGCTGATTTTGTACGCTTTGCATGGGGTCGCAGCCGCCTACCTCGCGGAAAGTGGCCGCAGCCTTTCAAGCTGTCGAAGAAAGGTGGCCGTGACGCTATTCGCAGCCTGCCAGTGGCCCATACCTGCTTCTTCTCGGTCGAGTTGCCGCCCTACACTTCACAAGAGATCATGCGCTCAATGCTGCTTGCGACAATTACGTTCGGCCTTGGTGGTATTCTCATGGCTTGAGCGTGACGGCTGCACTTTATCTTTTATGTGATCGCAGCAATTGTACTTCTACATTGCAAACAGTAATGAACAATGCCCACAGTGCTATCTGTCAAAATGAGATGCATCCTATGCTTGCGATATGAAGACGAACACACTTTTGCCAGCATGAACGAAAGCAGAGGACCGCTATCGTAGCTGTAGCTTACTTCACTCACTCTCGCATCATGTTTGTTTGTTTCATCCTCTTTATGTTGGAGTTGCAGCGCTAAGAATCCACCGCCCCCAACTGCTGTATTTTGTGTTTCCAACTGCACAACTTGTCCATCATGCACAACTTACACGCGCTTGAAGTTCTCCAGTCCGCTGCCTACCACACTGCAGCTCTCCATCTTCATGGCCTGCTGCACAGCTTCCTCGTTGTACTCCGACGACGGAAGCACGACCTGCGAGTTCTGGGCGATGGCAGCAAGCGGTGCAAGAGAAAGACCAGCTTCCTCGCCAGTGAGAAGGATCTTGTCCGTGGCCGTCAGCTTCAGGCTGAACATCGACAGTAAGTATTAGCGCTACAGTTCCATGCCCTCCAATAAAACGAATGTTGTACGAACCTCTTGGCCAACTTCTCCGCCTGCTTCAGGACGTCTCCATGGGTGAGCACCGCACTCTTCTTGGGGTTCTTGCCCTCATCCTCTGCAGACAAAAAATCACAGCATATAAGCACCAACCCAGGTAAAAAAACAAAACCCAGCCAACGTACTGGAGTATGTGACCACGATCGGCGTCTTCTCGTCCAGCGTCTTGGACAGCGCCTTCATGGCGTACGGCTCAGGGCTGTTGACCATCATACCGTTAAAGTTGAGCATCCCCTCCTCCGGAGTCAAGCTCGTGGTGATGATGGTGTGCAAGTTCCGGAAGTTCTTGGGGCGGAAGACCTCCAGACGGCCACGGACTTCACAAAGCAACACCAAAACCCATCCATCAGCCACCAAACTACAACCATCTCAATCTGCATTTCACGTACACGTTTCCAGCTCCGGGAAGAGGCTGCGCACAATGTCCGTCTGGTTGCGTCCGGCCATCTTGGGCTCGAACACGAGGCCGCTCGCCTTGCTGTCCTGCAGGATGAAGGCCAGCTCCTCCGGCTGCGACACCTTGGGGTCGATCACCGCCAGCGTCAGTCCTGCCTTCGCAGCCGCCAGGTGCGTCAGAACCTAACAATTACGTCCACAACACCCCCAAAAGTCAATATCTCAGCCTCTAGAGCGCTTTAAAGGCCGGGAAAACGCACATTCTCCGCGCTATTGGGCAGCCAGACCGCCACCACATCTCCCTTGGCGAACTGCAGGTCCACGAAGCCGTTGGCGAGCTCGTCCACCTGCGCATTGAGCTCCTTGAAGCTCCAGCGGACCTCCTGCTTGAGACTGCGCAGCGCTTCCTTGTGCGGCAGACGCTCCACCGCTTCGTCCAGCGCGGCGCCGACGGTGCTGGCGGCTCGAGCGCCCAACAGGAGACGCGACTGGCGGGAGACGGCGCGGGAGCGGACGAACGCGAGCATGGCGATGGCTGGTACAGTCCCCTGGTTGATACTTACCCCGGAATGTGCGGTGGGGTATGAGTGGAGTGGACCACGTCAATTACATGCGGTCTGATTGGTTGAAAAGCAGGATAGTTGATGTCCACCACATAAACTGTATTTTAAGTAAATTGCCTGCTGATTGGAAAAATGCTGGTGCCGGTTGTGGTGGATGGCGCGGCGAACGAGTGGAGTCTGCTGGAGTTCCAGGGGACGTGATCGCCGGAGACGGCGTGAAGGAGGAAGACATGCGCGCACTGGACATAGGCACGCTGCGCTTCGGCGCTGGAGAGATCACGCTGAGGATCGGCAACCACGTTCTGAGTGGGAAAGTGGCCCGACTGGCCAAACCTTTCGCCATTCTGCACAAGACCAGACCAGAAGGAGACAGCGACGTGGAGACGAAGGAGAGCGAGGCACAGACGCAGTACGAGGTGGTGGGCGTGGCCAAGACCCGCGTCGTGTTCGCGTCCAGACCCAAACCGGTGCTGGGCTAAGCACTTTGAGATTTAATTTACAGGATGACTGCCAAGATTGGTGACTCTGCCTCTGGTTAACCTACCGATGAGGCTTCTCTTGCCGGTGGTGTTAAATTGCATGCAGGAAGCCACATCATCGGCGACTAAAGCTTTTCGGTAGAATTCATGACTGCGGTACCTGCTCCCGGAGTTGCCCTCGGACCTTTACACGCATCAACTTTTAGATTTGAATGCTACCCTTCCAGAGGAATCCTGACTGCTACGGCATGACAGAACTGCAGTCGACGGACACAGTGTCGTGTCTTCACAAGCGCAGCATTGATCCACCAGCTGCAGCATTCGAGGCAGCCGTTTCCAGGCCAAACGAAGTGATCCGCATCGACAGATGCCCAATGTGTTTTACGGACACAGCGCTTTAGAAATGCATTACCTTATTAGCCCGTCCCTCGTAAGGACATCAACATCCTCGCATGAAGTCTTAGCTGTCTTCGTTACAGTCTCCGATCGAGCGGTCTACTGCAATCTGTTGATCGCGTCCTGGGATTTGCATCGTTGAACGCGCGACTGACGCGAGGCTCAGTTCTCGATTTGCCCGCAACGGCAACAACGTTCCGCACGTCCTTGAGAATGGCCAGGGACCGATTCGCAGTCAATCCGTTCCCGGAAGTTCCGGTGTCCGAGGACCAGCGGCAGCAGCTAATCGACCTCGTGAACGGGTTCGTGGACGACTATTTCCAAAAGTATGAGGAATTCGTCGTCGCCAACAAGCAGCAGGTGGACGAGCAGAGATGGAAACACGTCAAGTCCAAAGACAATTTCCACATGTACACGGAGAGGATACGACAGAACGGCGAGACTGGTGGTGAAGCGACTGCAAAGGATCTCCCGGTGATGTTGGGCGCAGGGACTTTCGTCGGTCAAGTGGACGACCTGATGTTCGGGGTGGTGAACCCGACGGTAGATATCATGCGCATCAAGGCTTCGTACGTCCACGATCTCGATAGTGCAGCGGTGTTGTGTCCGGTGGTGGAACCCAGCGAGGACGAGCCTTTTCGATCTGTCGTCATCAAGTGGATGACGATCGACTTGCCACTGCAGTCAACAAATCTGGTAAAGAGTCGAGACTTCGTGTACATCGAGGCTACCGGGATCTTGCACTTTGCCAACGGAGACCGTGTCGGATATCACTTGCTGCACTCCATCGACTTCCCGCAGACCAAACCGCTGCCGAACAAGATCCGCAGCAAATTCTCCGTTGTCGGGTTCTTCCGCCAGATCACGGACAATGTCATCGACTGCTTCGCGAGTGGCACCGTCGACCCTGGCGGTAAAATGGCACGCTTTTTGGTGACTCAAGTGGCGGCAGAAGCGATCCTTTCGGCGACCAACTACGTATATTGTGGGCAGATGAAGAAGCTGTCGTGGATGCTCCAACGACGACACTCTGCTCTTGATCGTCAAGGGCGTACGTTAAACAAGGATGAGTGCGTGGCTTGCTCGAAGAAGACGACAGGACCCATTGGAGGCATCGGCTGCAGCACTTGCAAACTGTGCTACGGCTGCGTGTGCTATCGATGCAAAATCCGCAAGCGCATCAGCTTCATCGCGCTGGACGGCAAGTTGATTCAGCGCAAAATCGCATTTTGTGCAAAGTGCGTGAGTGAAGCTACCAAGTGCGACGCTAAGGATGCCGCTAGAGATCAAGCCACGGGCTATGCAGCTTACAACACTTTCCAGACATCATCTCAATCAGACACATCAGAGGCGTCGATGTTTGGGTAGCAGAAGTTATAAGCCTAATAGTCCACCATTTCCTCTTACATCGTATACCTCGCGTAGATAGCTGCATGTTGTCAGAATTATCGACAATCAGCGTGAATGCGCTTGTACTAGATCAAATCGACGCCCGCAGAGGACGTTTGTATGCGCATTTCTCGAATCACGGGGTTTAAGCCGTAGCACTGAAAACCAAGTAGTACCGACGCATGATTATTTGGTAGTCTGCTACCGTAGCAGACTACCAAATAATCATGCGTCGGCACTACTTGGTTTTCCTTGTGCTTGCTATCGCTTTCCTCTCCACCATCGAAGCGGCCTCCGAATCACACCGATTTAAGCTGATCGACCAACCCGAAACTTCTCAGTCGCTCACTGTTGGCATTGGCCTCATCGGAAGCAAACGCTTTCTGAGGTCTGCCAATGAAGATGGCGACTAGGCTACATTTTCCACCGCGAATACTTCCGTTGATGTAATGCGTTCAACACTTTACTACTGTACCGGCTTGGCGGTTTAAGACGTATGCGTTGGCTTCATAATTCAAGTAAGGAATAGATGTAGCGCTTTCGCAGATAGTTTCTGGTCACTCGAGCATTTTCAGGATATGAGGTCTCGGCCATTGTGCTAAAGTGGGGAGTTCTCGAGTAAGGAAGCATTCTACGGCAATCATCTGCAAAATCACTGCATGCATTCTTACTGCGTGACTGGGTGGCTGAAGTGGTTCATAACGGGCATCTTCTGCCTGAATTGTAGGAAGAAGAAGAAAAAAGATGGCGCCATGAAGAGCACCGTTTTGCAGACTCAATTGTCCTGATCTGTATAAACGCTTCCTTGGTGCTCAACACCATAATCTATGGCCACTAGGGCATTAACTAGCAAAGATTTGATTTTTATTTCTCTCAGACAAGATTGTAACCAAACTCAATCCTAATAATTAAGTTTTCACAACTAATGAAGGCGCACCGCACCAAACTTTTCTTGGTGGAATGACAGCAGCAAGCAGATCGAACCTCACGACTCGTTACGAGAGCTTCCTAATTCGCAACTTCCGACGCTTATGCATTGGATCACACGAAATAATCGATCGACCAAGTGCAACTTTGAAAAGAGAAGTATACCCGAAGAATTCGTGGGGGGCGACCGCATAGTATTTGCGTAGAGCAGCAACGACCGGGCTGCTTCCTGACGCATTAAAAAAACAATTAATATTCGCGACACGATAAGTACAATACAGATACAGCAGTCGGTCATTGCCTGGTTATACGAGATCTGCGTTGATTGCGCGACGACGAGATGGCATATTTATTTATCAAGCGATCTGCGCTGATTGCGCTGCGACGAGGCTCAATCATCACTACGAACTTGTTGCTGATAAGTTTTGAGCTCAGTACTCGATTCACTCGCTACAGCATCAGTTCCTACCAAGACTGTACCTAACACAATCATGCGCCGATACTACTTCGTTTTCTTAGTGATTGCTATCACTTTCGTCTCCTCCACCGAAGCGGCCTCCAACGCACACCGATCCAAGATGGTGACGATACTCGACCAACCTGATGCTTCTCAGTCGCCCACTGATGGCCATGGCCTCATCGGAAACAAACGTTCTCTGAGGTCTGTCAAAGGAGATGGCGAGTTGGCTACATCTTCTACCGCGGATACTTCTGAAGAGAGAGCGAATTTTGCTTCAGTATTGAAACCATTTGCTTCAGCTGCGAAGAAAATGAAGGCAGGTATCAAGAGAGGCGTCGAGAAAATGACCATCAATGATGTGCTAAAGAAAGCTTTCGCTGAGGGAATTCCTCCTAATATAATCAAGGAGTATTTGGGTCTGACTGGCTATATCGTCAATGTCGAAAAGCACCCGAACTGGAAATACTACGCCAGATACCTCGAGAAGTGGATGCAACAAAAGCGGTAGTACAACGTACAACGTACAGCAGGTGAGCTATCAGGACAGCATTGCTCTTATCGCATTATTGCCATACTTTTTTCAAAATGACCTTACGTTTTATAGGCAAATTTGTTTTCCAATCATATTCGTTCTCAATCGCCATTGGTCAAAATACATTGGCTCACATTTTGAGCTCTTCACCACACATTGAGCATGGCACCAGGTACGTCTCGCGCTTTCGCTTTCCCTCTGCTTCTGCGTCTCCTCCGTCGGCAGCAATGGCTTTCTCCATCTTCTCCAGACGCTCAGCAACCTGTTCATATCTCTAACTCTTCCCTTTCTCCTGTATTTCGTCTTTAATCGCCACAGCAAACGAAGACTCGAGTGATTCACCACGCACCAAGCTCTTCCTGCGTGGAAAGACCGGCGTGGAGGCCATTTGGGGCCCTCCGTCCTCCAGCAAAGACAGCGGCAAGATCGAGCCGGATGAGGGCTTCGAGGCCCCGGGATTTGCGGACTTAATGGAGTTCTCAGCGGACGGCAAGCAGGTTGTGTTGGTGCGCTCGTCCACAGGCTTCACAGTGCGTGACTCGGACTCTGGAGCTGTGCTAGTGGACGTGACCAACCCAGGGATTCAAGCTGTGGCCTGGTCGCCTCTTGGCTCGCAGCTGCTGACGTGGCAGCGACCGCAGAAGGACTCGGACCTGGGCAATCTCATTGTGTGGGACGCTGTCTCTGGCCAAGAGATTGCGCGCTTCAACCAAAAGTCCTACACGCGTGACAAGTGGCCGCCGTTGCAATGGTCGTCGGACGAGACTATCTGTGCCCGTCAGAGCGCCAATGGTGTGGTACTGTATGGAGGGAGGGACATCGCCGCCGGCCCCATTGGACAGATCAACCTTCCTAATGTGGCCAACTTCAGTGTGGCCCCGGAAGTGCTCCTTATAAAATCGCTTTGTTTGTTCCGGAGAAGAAGGGCAAACCTGCGAGTGTCAAGATCTTCCAGTTCCCGAACGGATTGGACACTCCTTCAGCGACGAAGAGCTTTTACAAGGCCCAGGATGTGAGTCTCAAATGGTCACCTACGGGCAGCGCTCTTATTATCGAAACGCGCACGGATGTTGATACGTCAGGCAAGTCGTACTATGGTGAGACTGGACTCTTTTTCTTGCAGAGCGATGGTGAGTATGACTGCATTGTGCCGCTCACGAAGGAGGGCACGGTGCATGACGTGGCGTGGGACCCCACAGGACGCGGTTTTGTGGTGATTGCTGGCGCGATGCCCGCACACGCTACGCTCTACGACAACAAGGCGCTGCCAGTTTTCGAGTTTGGTGCAGCACCCCGTAACCACGTGAGCTGGAGCCCGCACGGTCGCTTTTTGTGTCTCGCTGGATTTGGCAATCTTCGTGGTGATATGGACTTCTGGGAGCGCAACAAGCTGAAGAAGATGGGATCAGCGACGTCTAACTCAGCTACTACGTTTGCTTGGTCTCCTGACAGCCGCTACTTTGCCACTGCTACGACGTTTCCCCGTCTACGTGTGGACAATGGTTTTAAGGTCTTCCGTTACGATGGTGCTGGTCCCATCCACCAGGAGGAGCGTGGCGAGTTATATGATCTGCAGTTCCGCCCAGCGGCGCCTGACACGTACCCGAACCGACCTCAGTCTCCACGCCGGAAGGGCGACGAGGCAGGCTTTGGCTCGGCGTCAGTACCGAAAGCTGCCCCCAAGCCTCAAGCCTACCGGCCTCCAAACTCGACGGGTGCTCTTGCTGCTATGATGCGCAAGGAAGAGAGCGGCGCCAAGAAGCTCGATCGCAACAAGTACGCGGCTCCTCGTGGCGGCACAGTTCCAGGCATGGGTGCGCCACGCGTGATCCCTGGTATGGGAGCTGCTGTAGCGCCCAAGAAGCTTAGCAAAAGCGCGCGCAAGAAGAAGGCGCAGGAAGCCGCAGAAGCAAAGGCTGCTGTAGAGGAGGCGCTCGCGAAGGCAAACGTCGCGGCACCCGCCAAGCCGACCCCGCCCCTGCGCCAGTGAAATTGACCCCTGAAGAGAAGGCGAAGAAAGTGAAGGCCTTGCTGAAGAAGCTCAAGCAGATTGACACTATCAAGGCGAAGAAGGAGGCTGGTGAATCTCTTAACGAGGACCAACTGCAAAAGCTTCAGAACGAGCAGACACTGCGCGACGAAGTGGCCGAACTCTCGGCTTGAGAGTGCACGTGCGAAGCGGCGTAGAGTTTAGCACGCTGGAAGTGGGAGAATAGAGGGGGTCGTTTGTACGCAGTGTACAGGTGACATACACTTAGTTGGTCCTATCAAGTGCTGTGTCCCTACAGTACTAATCGCTTCACAAATATTATTCGTGTAGGGCAAGTGCGCACACCTCACATCAGTAGTTTTGGAGGCGTCAGTAAGCAGCCGGGCCTGCCTACGCAAATACTGAGCGCTCTCCCCGCGCGATTTTTCTACGGGTGAACTTCTCGCACCAAAGGCGCACTGCGCACTTGGTTGGTCGGTTTCGTGTGATTCCACGCATAACAGCTATACAGCATCGGGAGTTGCTAACTGTAAGGCTCTCGTTACGAGTCGATAGGCTCGATCTGTTTGCTGCTGTCTTTGCTGGAGAGCGGTAGTCGGTAATGGCCTCAACGCCAGTCTTTTCACGAAGGAAAGCTTGTTGTGGAACGCCTTCGTTCGCTGTGGGAATTTAATACATTAGGCAAAGAGTCTTGTACTTGAATTTGGTTACAATCACGTGTGTGCGAGAAAAATCTTGTTTTTGCTAGTTTCTAGTGACCATCGATCAAGGAAACCTCTATCATCAACTGGGCGAAAATCTACCGGTAGTTAAAACCTGCAAAAAAAACTAATCCGGTCGCTGACCCCAACATACTACTTAATCTTCAACACATATTTCGTCCACATCTTGTCGTATTTGAGGTAGGTCTTCCACTTCTTGTTCGCTCTGTCAAACTGAAGGCCTTTCACACCCAGTAAACGCTTGAGTTTACTGGGGGAATTTGCAACATGAGGGCTGTCTCCAGCATTATCTGCTTGAAAGGCCACATGACGATCGACCCCGTCTTCTTTCCAGCTGAAGCTAGTGGCTTCAATGCTGAAGCAAAATTCGCTCTCTCTTCAGAAGTATCCGCGGTAGAAGATGTAGCCAACTCGTCATCTCCTTTGACAGACCTCAAGAAGCGTTTGTCTCCGATGAGGCCAACGCCATCAGTGGGCGACTGAGAAGCATCAGGTTGGTCGAGTGTCGTCGCCATCTTGGATCGGTGTGCGTTCGAGGCCGCTTCGGTGGTGGAGACGAAAGTGATAGCCAGCAGTAGGAAGGCGAAGTAGAACCGACTCATGATGTTTGATAGTCTTGGTAGGATCTGAATGCTGGAGCGAATCGAATACAATAATGAGCTCAAACCTCATCAGCAACACCTCTGCAAGGAAGGTGATGACTGAGCAGGCGCAATCTCGTCGCCGCGCAATCAACGCAAATCTCTTGATAACCGGACAAGAGGTACAGTACGGGCTGTCTGTATCTGTACTAGTGGCATCACGGCTATTATATTATCCATGTAGCCAACACTGTAGGGCAGGCGCGCACACCCCAAACCAGCAACCTTTGAGGCGTCAGGAACCAGCTCGGTCGTTGCCGCTGGGTCCGCCTACTGAGCGGTCTCTCCGCGCGAACTTTTACGGGTGCACTTCTCGCACCAAAAGTTGGTCAATTATTTCGTGTGATTCCACGATATCAGCTTCAAAGCATCAGGAGTTGCACTTTTTGAGGCTTTCATTACTCGATGTGCTTGCTGCTGTGTTTACTGAAGAGCGGTAGTCGGTAAATGAACTCAATGCCAGTCTCTCCACGAAGGAAAGCTTTGTGCAATGTGGAGATTTGGCGACCATGAAAATCCAACCTAGCAAGTCACAACAAGGTTGGCAATGCGATTGTATTTCGTAATAGCAAAGCTGACAAGGTAGTTCACTCGCCGCTTCCGCACGGTGCCAACATCGGTCTACACTGCACTCACCCACTTGAAACCTGCCACCTCTCTCGACCACCTTCTGTTGTATTGGGTGTAGTACTTCCATCTCCGGTTGTTTCCAACATAATTGACTGGATTGCCGGTCAGACCAAGAAACTTCTGGATTTTATCAGGATGAACTCCTTGTTTCAAGGCTTCTGCCAGCACCTTCTGGACTTTATCAGGGTGAGCTCTATCTTTCAAGGACTCTGCCAGCATCTTCTGGATGCTATTAAGATCAACTCCGTCGTTCAAGGGTTTCAATAGCGGTGTCTTGAGGCTTGCTTCGTCGATGGAGTTTGCACCATTTTGTGTCCCCATTCTCTTCCACGCTGAAGTAAGCGATTGCAGTATTGAAGCAGCATCCATTCTCTCCTCGGCAGTAGAAGATGTAGCCAACTCGTCATCGCCTTTGACAGACCTCAAGAAGCGTTTGTCTCCGATGGAGTCAATGCCAACAGCGGGCGACTGAGAAGCTTCAGGTTGGTCGAGTGTCGTCACCATCTTGGATCGGTGTGGATTGGAGGCCGCTTCGGTGGTGGAGAGGAAAGTGATGGCAATCACTAGGACAGCGAAGTAGTGCCGACTCATGGTTGTTTGGTAGTCCTGGTAGGCTCTGAATGTTGGAGCGAATCGAGTAACCTCATCAGCAACAACTTTGTGTGACCGGGCGCAATCTCGTCACCGCGCAATCTTCGCAGATCTCTTGATAACCGGGCAATACGTACAGTACAACCTATCTGAGCAGAAATCTTGTACTGAGTAGTTGCCTGTGTTGCAAGACCTTTGTCAGCTTACGAACCCATATATATTCATTCACCTTACTCTCTTCACTCTCTTTTGTCCAGCTAGCTATTGATATTGTAAGCTGGTCTGGCTAACGGCTGCCGTACGGTTAGAGTGCTGCAGACCCGTTGAGTGTCCGGCGAGTGCCGCCGTTGACGTTTAGACCCGCAGGGGACTCAAAGTTCGAGTAGCTTCCTTCCTGCGGTGTCAGTGCGGCCGCAGAGTAGTGCGCTGATGATGTACGACGCACTTGCGAGCGCGAGCGAAGGAAGCTCTGGGATCGAGACACACGTGCAACGAAGGACGGCGTGTCTCGAGCGGCCTCAGCATCCTTACGCATCTTCTTTTCGCTCTTGAGTTCAATGGCACCGTCCTTGGTACTGGCGCACACCACGAACATGACCACCGTCAGCAGCAAGCACAAGCCTGCGAAAACGAGGTGGCTGATAGCAAATGACGGCTCGGCCACATAGATCGCGGCCTGGACGGCGTAGTATACGACGAACGAGAGGACGATGTAGCGCCCATTCTGGTACGGGGAAGACCTCGATGGCTGTGAGCCACACGCCGCACGTAAGGCTTAGCGCTCCACTGGCGAAAGCGACAAAGACCACAATCTGCGTCACAACACTGTCCTCCATGTCAGCAAGCCCCAGCGCACCACACGCAAAGGAGAGCAGCGCAGAGAATGGAAGCACATCCTTGAAAATTGTTTTGCGTCGTAGGTTGTCGACAGTCAACAAGCTCATCACCGCGCCAACGAATGTCATAATGCCGTAGTAAATTTCCCACTTGGAAGTTTGCGCGCCTGCTTGACTCGGAGCCGGCTGAACTAGCACGCGGTAAAGTAATGTGCCCGACGTGAACACAGCGAAAGTTGCCTGTAGCAGTACCACTAGAATGATACGGAATGGAATGTTTATGCGGCCAGACTTGACTACAAACGCATCCTTCAGTTCCTGCACCTCTTCCAGTACGTCGTGACGTTGGCGCAAACGCGACAGGGTAGCTTCGGCCCGCTTGGGATCGTTGTTACCGCGGTACTCCCAGAACGGACTCTCGGGTAGGAAGAACATGCTCGGTACGAGCAGCACCAGTGGGATCACGCCAAAGATAAACTGCCATTGCCAATCGTGGTATGGCGAGTTGCCCCAGTCCTTAGACATGGTAGTGGCATTAATGTTGTTTACGAGCACCGCTTCAATCATGTAGCCCAAAGCCGCACTTGTAAGGAACATTAGGACACCCTTGCCCTTCCAGCCGCGCATACAGATCTCAAAGTTGTATAGCGGGCACACCAGAGAGAGCATACCAATTCCCGCTGACGCCAAACAAATGCCGATGAGCACCATCGAGCTCGACTCCATCCACACTAGAGCACAGCCCGCGAATGTCACCACGCAGGAAGCCTCAATTGTCCAGCGACGACCAATAACGTGAGCGAGGACTCCGCTCAGAATAGCACCAACAGCACCTGCACCAGCTGCGTACACTTTGATCATGGTCAAATCCAACGCGCCATCTAGGGTGTTATTGTTGAAGAAGATGAATGACTGGTTCACAAAATTGTCCGAAGACGAGTTGACATATCCCAGCGAAAAGATTAGGCATGTTAGCCAGCCGTACGTCCAGCCGCCCAAGCCACCCACAACAACACTTAAAGAAGCTGCAAATTCACTGCCCGTACTCAATGCACGCGAGAAACCACCATTGTACATCATACGCGTCTGGATGGTCTTCATGAATGGGAAAGCAGAGAGGACTAGCAGCGGGAATACGAGGAACAGGCCCACGATCACGTCGAAGAAGAAAGCGAGTTCGCGCACAAGGCCCCACTTTGCTACGGGGAGACCAAAAGCTCCATGTAGCAATTGAAGGTAGTGTAGCAGGGAGAATAGTCCAGTGAAAATAGCAATTGTCAGCGAAAACGCCTTAATTCCATCCCAGCCTTCCATGGATCCGTAAATGAACGGTGCAACACCGATGAGCACCACCATTAGTATGTATAGCATAGCGCGCGCAACACGGAACTTGTTGCGCATGCACGTGCCGATAGCGAAGCCACCCACCCATAGCACAATAGCAATGGCACCAACGCAGGCCAGAAGAAGGCCGATGTCGCTCAGGCTGAACGAGAAGATGAAAGCGTAGTACATAACCAACGGGTGGCGGAACTCACGGACAGCGTAGACGAGGCGGCTCATCAGCCCCACCGGATACATCAGGCTAGCCTCGTACATGTAGAAGTCGTTCCATGTGTCAGTTGGCGTAGACGGAATGCTGCTCCTCGGAAGCAGCCTTTCGTCCTCATCGTCTGACCGTACCGACATCAGCCAAGACATCCAGTAAGTGATGTCTACACGCGTCTTAGAGAAATCCAACCCATCCGTGTTGAATAAGAATGGCGCAAGCAACCAGCAAGCACCAAGTAGCCACACCGCGAACGAGGCAATGCCGTAGTCTTGGCCCTTCGAGCTGTAAGAATTCAGAAGCGTGATATTCGACGGAATCTGGTCCGGATCTGTGTCACAGTCAAAATCTGCCGTAGCACAGTACTCTGCGAGAGCATTGGTACCAATGCTGAAATTGCCATACGTGCCAAAGATAATCATCAAACCCATGAGTTCCACGGCCTTGCGGTAGTGCGAGGCCGCGTATTCTTTGTAGAAGTTTACCAGAGTCTCACGAATAATAGCAAATCCACGACCGGTACCACGGTATTTAGAGCCGCCGCGCATGATGGCGATATCGTAAAAGTGTGACTTGGTGCCCGTCTCAAAGATGTAAAACAGCGGGCCGAGAGTCACAATTAGCTCCACGAAATTCACGAGAGCTTGGTGCCAGCCGTACTCGACAAATAATGTGGCAATCAATGGAATGGTCATGAGCATACCAAACTGAAAGATAAACTGGGTGTTGAGCACTTCTGCGAGATCGTCCAAGTAGCTGGTAGTAATGATCGCCGATTCCTGGATCTGTTGGTGCAGTACAATGTACACCTTGCCGTACGCGTACGCGAATACACAAAGCACCACCAGTGCATTACAGATGTAAAATCCCATATGTCCGTAGAACATGGAATTCAGGCGGAAAAAGTCCATACCAGCACCCATACGATGTGACTCGCGACTCAATGAACTCTCAGCACTACCGTTCGACAGTTTAGCCTCGAAAGCGTTAATCTGACTCAGTGTCACATCACGACCTTTGCCGCATTGCATGAACTCCTGATGAGTTACTTGCTCGCCACGTAGAGCCACATTGTAGCCAGCAAACACATCTTCTGATAAATTAATGCCTTTGCTTGCCTTCGACACACCACCATTGGACATAACGAAAGATTTTTCAAACACATCCGGATGGCCGTAGTGCATACGACTCTGCAATGGGTTTGCCAGTACACGCTGCGTCAAACTCACAAACACCAGCTCCTGAAGCGTCATAAAGTGCGCCAATGATGATGCGCGACCCGTGAAAATGTGCTCCTTCATACCGATAACGGTGACGTTCTTTCCATCCGCTGTTCCTGTCGCCAAGAAATTAGGAATCTTGAGCGCTTCTTCGAAGTAGTGCTCCTGGTTCATATCAATAGTCTGAATGTACTCGCCACGGGTAAATGCCAAAGCAATGTTCTGGTTCTCAGGCTTGCCTTCTCCGATGATCGGGTGGCCAGGAAGTTCGTAGCGGTATACTTCGACAATTTCGTCGCCATCCGACTTGATTAGAACGCAGTCATAACGAGGGTCGGAGCCACTGCCTGCTGGTGGGCGCACCGTATCGACATAGCTCACTCGCCAGTTTGGATACTTGCGCATCAGCAGATCGATGTCCGCAGCACGTGGATCTCCAGCCGCCAGCTGATCTGCGTAAATCTGACAACTCGTGACATATGAGAACTTGAGGCCAGCAATCCGATCCATGTGCTTAATCTTTTCCAAATGGGAAATATTCTCATCCGAGCCAATTTCCAACCAACGCAACATCTTAAGTGCATCTTCATACATCATCATACCATGCACAGTACGAGCCAATGTCTGTCCACGCATCGAAGCCCAAAGACGAACCTGAGTAGGCGTCTCAGCAAGCGCTTCATCCATAGAGGCTACTCCCACACGCTCAAGGAAATTACCCCACTCATCGTCGTGGAAAGTAATGAGGTACTTGAGAATAGACAAATCACGACCCTTTGCTCCACTTTGCGGAAAAGTGGGTTCGAGTCCACACGGCCGTTCAATTCATCTACGGAGAACAGCACTGTTTCGTTGTAGTATGGTGTGACCACAGAGAACGACTGCATCGCAGCAATCGAGTTGATGGTAGGGATCTTCATGTGTAGCGAGTTCAGGAAGAAACTCATACGACGCTGCGCTTCATGGCAACGAGGAAGCGCATCAGCCGCATCGAGAGTCAGCAAGAAGAAAAGACGAGTGGAAAGCGATACCACACTTTCGTTCGAGCTAGGCGAGGTTGAGCGCGTAGGCGAGTTAGAGTCGCGTTGGCTGATGCGGTCCGCAAAAATGGAGAGCAACTGCTCCTTCTGGTACGCTAGATCAGGTGTCATTTTTGCGAAGGCAGACTTCCGCAGCTTCTCAGCCATCCATTCTTCCTCCAGCATCAGCTCAATGCTTTTCAAAAGAGCATCGACACGCTGTACAACAACAATAACTTGATCGTGCAGAAATCCAAATGTGCCGCCAGACGGCACGACAGTAGGCTCTGGCAAATCCAAAATGCTTGCAAGCAAGTCAACTACGTTCTCACGTACCAGTCCCACATGCGTAAGATTCACCACACCACTCACTCTTCCTCCCGCCAAGATCTGGTGGAAGACACCAATCAGCTCCGAATCGTCAGGGCCCAGCAACTGTCGTAGGATTTGGAATAGGATATCAATGCAGTTGTTGGCACAACCCAACACACCGGCCTTCTTCAGCTCCTTGAAAAGCTGAGCATCGCCCATGCGTTTTGTCTTAGATCTGGCAGCAATATCAGCAGCTGCCTGAGCCTCCCTGCAATTAAAAACACAGGCTCCTCAACGGCGCCTGTATCGGAAATTTGGTATTGTAAGATAGCTGTCTCGCGATCATCCAGCAAATCCGACAGACGGAAGCTGCTGACAATCTCGTTCCACACAACAGCAAAGCGCAAGCGACTATTGGCATCGGGGGCAACAGAGCTTGACGAAAGCGGATTGTTGTTAATGGCAAGTTGGCCGCGGGCGGCAGCAGAAACGACTTTCTCGTCAAAGAGGCTTGGCGCTTGCTGAAGACGCTTCACGAACTCCTGAATGCGAGATGAGTGACCGATTTTGAGACGGATACCAATGACAGCACCCACAAGTGCCTGGGCGATAGCCAACC
The DNA here is from genome assembly GCA_011947355.1 of Phytophthora boehmeriae. NCBI lineage: Eukaryota > Oomycota > Peronosporomycetes > Peronosporales > Peronosporaceae > Phytophthora > Phytophthora boehmeriae. Next base: position 103,765 of record JAAVTJ010000384.1, on the reverse strand, counting down.
AGATCTGAGAGTCGTAGATGTACACGAGGAACACGGGGGCCCATATCGCGCACAGGAATGCAATGTTATGCTTTGACTCAATGATGCCGTTCTCCAGTTGAGCGCTGGAAACGTCAACACTGTAGATCTCAACACTAGGTCCGATGAGAGGTTTCACCATCAACTGCAGGTTGAATAAAAGCTTGAACACAAAAATAATCGTCCAAAAGAGACCGTATCCCATGAAATCTCCCCAGCTCTGTCCCATCGTGCGACCAATGTACTGCTCGCGCGTTCCGTCCATTGAGCTTAGGAAGGCTGATCTCCAGATAATTCCACGGAATAACATCTGCATAATCGATGCCACCACGATTGGTGCCATGTACACAATGATGAAGATGGGTGCCATCGTAAGCAGGTCGTTTGAGCCGAAAAGAACCTCGCTCGGACCAGCGTTCACTGCTGCAAAAGCCCAAAGAACACTGTATGCCACACAAGTCTGCAAAACACCGTGCCAGCGTACGAAGCGCGACTAAAAACTCGTGCTCCATCGATCCAAATGTCCAGCACCACCTTCAGCGCCAGCAGGCCACTGATCGTAACGAAGACGGAGTAGAAAGCGTGATTCCGTATGTCCGAAATGTCGGACGTAAAGAAGTTCTCGTAGAACTTAAAACCCGACGTATCATCCGGATCCGAACGGTACGCAACATAAGCGATCACAATCAAAAGATGTAGCGTCACGAACAGGAAAAAGTAAATCCGAAAGAACGCCAAGAACGGGTTGCAGAAGCTGCGCCTCTCCTTGAACGTCTTGTAGTCCGGCATATTGACGGCGCCTGCCACGTTGAACTCGTCAAAGTGCAGACACGTCTCTCTCCAGAAAAACTCGTTCACGTCGTCATAGTTCGTCACATTTTTGTGGTCCACCCCCGCGCCATTGCGTTGTGGGGTCACCTCTCGCATCTTGGCCACCACATGGTACAAAGGCCGCACCACACAGCGGAGGAACGATCCGTCCGGTGCGTTGGGCATCTTCTCAACGCCATCCAGCTTGGCCGCCATCTTGTGGTACAAAAAGCACAAACACTCGGGCATGAAGCGCAGATTCGCGCTTTCTCCCCAAATCAAGAGGAACAGCGCGATCTGCCGCTCTGCAGCGCCGGGGTACGGCGCTGTGTCCAGCTGATAGGGCTGGATCCTGAGGAACTGGCACCACTTGGCGTAGTTCTTGAAAAACTTGGCGTGGATGCTCTCGATGGCGTTCTCCGTGTCAACGGGCGTCACGGCCGCCTCCAAGATGCGCGACTCGTAGTTCAGCACCCAGCACTCGAAGTGCTCCTTCTGGTTGCGCACATTGCCTTCCTGGAAGCCAAATTTGGCTTGGAGCAGCTCGAACGAGTCCGCTCCCGGCCGCGGCGGCCGGATCGGGCCGGACGCCGTGAGCGACGCGACCTGAGGCTGCTGCTTGTCCAGCGGTGGGCGGCTGATGCTCACGCCGCGCTCTGCCGCCACTTCTTCGACCGTCTGGTAGTTGGAGGCGGCGCGTCTTCGCGGCGGAGCGGCCACCTGGCGCTGCATGCCTGCGTGCTTCTCCTTCTTCATACTGAGCGGCTGTAGAGCGCGAGCCGAGCGACTGACGGATGGAAACTCAACTCGGTCGCTCGGTCGTCGGTCAGTCTCACTGAACACGAAGCGTGCGGAATGGGAGCGAGCTTTTCGCTGCTTTTGATCCGTTTCCCTTTCTGTCAGGGCGAGAGATAATAGACTGGAGGAAGAGGCGGACTGTCTCTTTTTTGCAGCCACTTCGTAGCTCGCGTCCAGCGCTAAAAATACTTTGACCTGGGTTGGGTATGCGTGGGACCACTCCGAAAAATCCGTCTGGGGAGGACTAGGGGTAGTCAGAGATTCGGCTAAGTTCATTTTGATAGTTCCGACTCACTGTTTCGAGGACAGAGGTGAGCTAAGCGGGAGCCATACTTGCCAGCACATGACTGCAACTGCACTCTTCGGTATTGAGAGCCACAGCGCCCGACCAAATGTCGAAGTTTTCGCAGCACTGCTGCTATGAAGAGCTTCGTTGATATCATGGCGTGGGCGGCACGCCACGAAGACGGTCGCCAGCTGGTGATCCCCAAGCATCGCTTCGTGATTAGAGGCCAGTATACTAAGCTCTAGTCAGATTGAGGTCTGATTCGCTCCAAATACAAGCCACCATAGTGAGCGCCAGTAGTAGCAAGTCAAATCGTTCACTTGCATGAGAAATTTCCAATACTGTAAATACCGATACTTCGTGATGTATCGTTTTGAAGAGGAGCTTTGGGGAAATGGCTACACTTGCACATGGGACTGGGATGCCGATATAAAGATGGTCGCATCATCGCAACTAGGGGTGAAGTATGTATGCATTGCAATGTGTAGTGTTTTGTAATGTATGCCCTCATCATATTTTCATCATAGTTGACTCCGTGCTAGTAGGAGTCAATACAGACTCAAGCCGCCAGCCACTACGTAACGATGACAGGGAGCTAGAGCCGTCTATCTCATCGTCTTCCTACACCCAGAGAGCCACGAGAGGAAACAGAATCGGAATGCTGGTATCAAATTCATGATCGACAGCGCAACCTCTCTGTGCACTTAATCCTTGTACTTCATGTCCTCCTCGCTGAATCCAATGGTCGGGAACTGGCGCACGAAGGCGGTCACATCGTGCTTCAGTGCGTCCACCTTCTCCTTTGCCTCAGCGTCCTCAACAACGAACTGCTTGAAGTCCTTCACCTTCTTCACTCCTGGGCACGAGCACGCTCGTTGAGTTCGGCCGTAAGCGCCACACCGCTATCAATGAACGCAGCCACCTGCTGGAAGTCCTCCTCAGTGCAGCCACGGGTGGTGAGAGCAGGTGCACCAAGACGGATGCCGCCGGGCACAAAGGCACTCTTGTCACCAGGCACCGTGTTCTTGTTCACCACCATGTTGGCACTCTCAAGAACGAACTCGACACGGGCACCGTCCACGCCACGCGACTTCTTCACGTCGATAAGAGCCAAGTGGTTGTCGGTACCGTTAGAGACCACGTCGTAGCCGCGGTTCATGAGCTCAGCCACCAAAGCACGAGCGTTCGCAATCACCTGCGTTTGGTAGGCCTTGAATTCCGGTCCCTGAGCCTGCAGCAGCGCCGTGCTAAGAGCCGCAATCGTGTGGTTGTGCGGGCCGCCCTGGAGACCAGGGAACACTGCGAAATCAATCTTCTGCTGAAGATCATACTGCACTTCCTTGCCCGTCTTCTTGTCGACACTCTGCACTCCCTTACGGTAGAAGATCATGGCACCACGTGGTCCACGCAGGGACTTGTGCGTGGTAGTCGTGACCACATCAGCAAACTCAAACGGCGAGGGCACCACACCAGCAGCCACCAGTCCACTGATGTGAGCCATGTCAGCAAGCAGCACGGCATCCTGCTGGTCACAGATCTCGCGCATACGCGCGTAGTCAATGTGGCGCGAGTACGCGCTGGTACCAGCCACAATGAGCTTCGGACGGAACAGCGCCGCGGTCTTCTCCAGTCCGTCGTAGTCAATCAGCCCCGTGCTCTCGTCCAGACGGTAGGGCATGCTCTCAAAGAAGATGGAGGTGGCCGAGATCTTCTTGCGGCCCAGTTGGTAGCCGTGCGACAGGTGTCCTCCATGGGGCAGGTCCAGCGCCATGATGCGGTCGTGCGGCGCCAATAGAGCCGTGTAGACCTGGAAATTGGCAGGAGAGCCCGACAGAGACTGCACGTTGACTCCCCATTGCTCCGGGTCCAAGTTGAAGGCTTCGAGGGCTCGTGCGCGACAGAGTTCCTCCGCCTGGTCGATCACTTGGTTGCCTCCGTAATAGCGCTGGCCTGGGTACCCTTCCGAGTATTTGTTGGACATGACGGAGCCCAGCGCGTCCAGCACAGCCACAGACGTGCAGTTCTCCGACGCGATCAAACTGATGCAATCGCGCTGGCGCTGCTTCTCGCGCTCGATGATGTCGAACAGCGCGGGGTCCGAGTCAGCGAGCGACTTGTTCATGGCTGCAGCCCATTGGCGGCTCTCGGTCGTGGCGAAGCGACGAGAAGCCAGAGCCGCAGAGCGGACGGGAGTACGCAGGAGACCGAACATCGTAGCGGATACCGAGCAAAAGTGGGAATGTCAAATTGTGTGGAGGAAGGTGGTTGGAGATTGGCCAATCAGAAGCCGCAGAAGGTGATTAGACGGCAGAAGTCGATGGGATGCCACAACATCTGCTTGGCAGTTGAAGTTGTATGTGTCAATTGCTACGTTCTGCATTGTTGGCAATGGTGACGTTACTATGCTTGGGTTTTGCGCCGTTCAATCTGCCATACATCGATCCGGTCGGTTGAAAATCCAGGATGCAGACTTGCTGCAGGAACGCGGGTCTTGTGCAGGTTGTGGCGCTCCAGTTCGCTAAAGAGAAGGCGGTCCGACATGATGCTGCGCTTCTGGTACGACATGAGCACGCGAGTGACCACGGACGAGTGTCGGATCAGCGTGTCGAAAGTCTGCACGAGCGGAGGGATGAGCTCCTCGACCCAAACGACATCCGACGCCAGTAAAAGTCGATGTCGCCCAAGTCCTTAGGCGGGTTGAACCAGTCCAGCACTCGAGTTGACACCTTGCACTCGACAGGTCGATCTACACTTGCAGCAAGCCTCAACGTCTCTGCAACGTTTGCAGCGAGGTTGTCGACAACGTAGGCGAGGTCGGTCAAGATCACTTCTCGAGCCCCGAGCAGCGCGGCGGAGATCCCCACCAGTCCAGTCCCAGATCCCAGCTCAACGACGCGACTTCCGGCGATATCTTCGCGACGCTTGTGCTCTAGATACTTCGCCAGCACCACCGATCCGTCCCACGTCGTCAGTCCTGTGCCTTTGCCAGAGTTGCCCACCTCGCCAATATGCACCACCCTGCCATCGATTGCAAACGTCTCGCCCGCCGACACATCCAGTCCGAAGATCCTTGACGGTAGTGCTAGACACTTCTGCTCAGGGAACAATTGGTCAGCGTTGGTGAGCGCGACACTCAGTCGCGAACGACGTCCGAGCTGCTGGAGGTTCTCAAGGCGAACAAACTGCTGCAGTTTCTGGTCGTAAACTTCGATTGTCAAGTCCATCGTTGCAGAGTCTTGAGTATCTACTCCATTGTCCGAAAGACGCTTTCTTAAGTCTTGACTGAGTGCATCATGTAGTTCCAGTAGTGTGGCAGGAGAGTCCGTCAAGCGAATTGTCATTGGAGCATTGGGCAACGCCAACTGCTGCTGCAATTCCACACGCAGTGTCAATGGCGTAGACGCGACCGCCATCGTAACTAGAGGCAGTAGCAGTAGAAAACGCAGCGTCCACCAAGGTGTGGAGCTCATCCAGTAGGTGTATCTGAATACTATATCACGTGCATTTATTTTGGTATTTGCGCATTTATTTCCGTAGATGTATTTAGAGTGTCAGAATTTTTAGAGTATCAGAAATAGCACCAAGTTGAAGTGGGCCGTTGGATAAGACGTCGAGGCATTGTCCTCTGGTCTTGCACGCTTTAAGCAGTCCCCATTTTCGTATCAACGCAGCTGGAGGCACTTGCCTCTGCCAATTTAGGACACCACGGCGAGCATGAAGAATCCGCAAGAGCGAGGCCCCGTGCCCATCAGCGGTTATCTATACAAGATGAAGGCGACGGAGCGACTGCTGACTCCGCAGTGGAACAAGCGCTTCTTCGCTCTTGAAGGCATGAAGCTTAAGTATTACCAGAACGAGAGCTCTCAAGAAGCCTCCAAGGTCATCAACCTGCTGGCCATCGAGTCCATCCGTCGGTTCGAGAACGGAGACCACGGAGTCTTCAGCTTCGTGGTCAAGACACCGGAGCGCAGCTACTTCCTGCGAGCAGAGAGCAAAGGAGACATGAAGCGGTGGGTGCGAGGCCTCAAGGACCAACAAGATCTCTGGCGCGCGAAACAGGAAAAAGGCAGCGTGCTGCCGGACCCCTCGGTGCGTAAACCCAAGCACTACAGCGACTTCCCACTCATGCCGCAGAGCAGCTCCGACAGCCTTCGTGCGTAGTGTCAGCACTGCCGTTGCAACGGAACAGTGAACCTGCCTTTGGCGAGAATAGAGAGTGAGCGGAGACGTATTGTTAGTTTTTATTGAATGAACGATCGACTTCTGTAAAGAATTGGAGAAAACCGTGATGATCGCACCTTACCACGGCATAAAGCCAAAGAATGTTGTGCTCTTCTGAGCAGTATCTTCACGTACCGGGAATAAGATGGACCACTGGCAACGAGCTCTGGCATTGCTGACGTTTGCGAATGAGCCAGTTCAATGTCAAGTCATACGAAAATGATAGCTGCACAGTAAGAACCCACTTGCTTGTGAGTGTGAACCTCCCAAAGACTTGGATAACGGCGCTACACGTTGGGCAGTACTTGGAAATTACCACCATTCTTATAAAAAAATATTCGCTGAAAAACATAGCACTCTATAAGCCCGCAAACTTAGCCCAACCGGGAGCGCTCTCGCACAGAGCAATTATGAGAGCGTGTCGCTTCTCCGAATCCTGGAGAAGACGTGCAAGGTCAGGCACCAGTCGTCCCACGAAATCAGGATCGAACGACGCCGTTAAATATTGGTAGAACTCGTGCGCTGTGATCTGCTCGTTGCCGTACTTGCGCGTATGTGACGTGAAAGACTTCATTTTCTTCGGGTCGCCACCAAACGCCTGTAGTACTGACTCCAGGATAGACTTATGCAGCAATTGTGCCTCCTCGCCGACAACAGGCTCAATATCCTTAATTGGCATTGCCACTTTGTTGCGTCTGCGTCCTGCCGAGGCAGACCGGTCACGTCCCTCGGATGGAGGCGACACCAACGAATTGCGCTGTTTCTTCGATTCCTTCTCCTTTTTCACTTGCTCTTTGAATCGAGCGAACGCCTCTAGTAGTGCGCTGCACTTTGCTTCGTCGGACAGAAGCTTGGCGCTATTTGGGATAACCTTTCCAGCAGTTTTCGAGCCGACGCACTGCCGTACCTGGTCACAGAACTCATCGGCTGAGATTTCATCCAAGCCAAACCTCCGTGACGTCTCCTTGAACTGCTCTATTACCGCATCCTCGTTGCCTGGCGAATGCTTGCCAGCCCACGTAGTGATGATCGACATGATTTCAGCATAAATCGCTTTAGTCTCCTGTGAGTTTTGCTGCCGCTCCTCCTCTTGACGCTGACGTTCCTCGGCCTCCCTTTTCAGCCGCTCTGCCTTTTCAGCCTCGGCAGCAGCACGAGCCGCTGCAGCTTCCTCATAAATTGCCTGGTATTCCTTCGTCTGATTCTGCCGGTATGCTTTCTTAAATTCCGTCACAAACTCATCCATTATAGTAAAAACTCCATCGGGCCAACCTTTCGTGGATCTTCGCCGAATGAAGTAACCAGCTCGTGATACGAGGTTTCCAGCCCGTTAAAGTCACGACCCAGCTCCTCTAGAACCTCTTCAGCATCCTTCGCAAAAGGGCTCATTACCTCGTAGAATTTGTCATTCTCGATATTATCGTTCTTTGACGCTCGCACTTGTCCCTTAAGCATCGCTAGTTCAGTGTTGTACGAAGACAAGTCAGCGCGTAACTGATCAAGAGACAGTCGTTTCGCCTCGACAATATGAGGAACTTCTCCAGCGAACGTGATGACATCAGGATCTTTCTCTTCAAGTTGGTGCAGCAAGAAGTGCATCAATGTGACGCGAGGGTCAATTGATTTCAATGCATGCAACTTCGTGAGGGTATCAAGCTTGAATCCGTATGCGCCACCTCTAGGCGTGCTGCCATTCAGGTAGTTACCGATGGCTAAAATGTTTTCCAAGACGCGGCGGAATTTGTCACTTTCAGACACCTGGTCTGTGGCGGCAACGAGCGTGTCTAGCTGTGCTTGTGTCTCCAGGATGCGGTTCTCGAATTGCAGTTTATATCTGAAACATTTAATACGCTGCGTGTACCGCGGGATAGTCAGCAGATCGAGGAAAAACTTTTCCACATTTCCTAGCAGTTTCTCGTCACCGTCGTAGTTCTTGAGCAAATCAATCTCCTCGAGCGTAGGCGAGATAGAAATCAACACGTTTAGGACCTCCGATCCTAACTTTTGACCGTCCAGAGCGTAAATTGCGTTCTTAATGTCCTCAGACGACATTTTGAACCGAGCAATTGCGATAGACACATTCTGTTGCCTCTTCGGGTCGAATAAGAGCACTTCCTTAGGCTGGGTTGGCACCTTCTCTTCTTTTTTCTTTTCCTCCTTCTTCGCAGCATCCGCCGGATTCTTACGGAACATCCACTCCATTTCATCAACATCCAACTCGGCATGTGAGTCGTTTAGCTTCATCCACACGGTGCTACTGACGACATTCACAGGGACACGAGTCCAGAAGAGCGGGCGCAACTCTACGTTCGGCTTTACAGTCTCTTTCTTTGGCAACGCAGGTTCCTCCGATTTTTTGGGAACAGTCTTCTTAGTCAGTTTTGAGGTTAAGCTTGCCTGCAGTGCCGATGGGTCGACCTTCACAGCTTCCTTCGGAGGCGGGAGCCCAGCAAGAAGGCCACCACCAGTACCTCCAGTTGTTTTCTGATTGGGAGACGGGGCATCGGGAGTATCTAGTAGGTCAGCATTTAACCCTGCAGCACTCATTTTCATTTTCACTTGCTCAGGTGGCATCCCCATCTTCACTAGCTTGAAGAATTTCTCGTAGGCTGGGTCTTCCTGTACAGTTGTCACCTGGCTGGACGAAGCTTGTGGTGCGGCGCTGCCAGATCCTGGCATTGGCGCGTCAGGCGTATCCAGCAGGTCCGGGTTTAAGCCACTTGCGCTCATTTTCAACTTAATCTGCTCAGCAGGCATCCCCATTTTCATAAGCTTAAAGAACTTTGCATACTGTTCGTCATCCTTCACCAAAGCACCACCCGCCGGTCCAGATGGTGTGCTCTCAGCACTGGGAGTGGCCCCACCAATAATCGCGTCCGGATCATCAAGTACAGTCGGATCAACTCCCGCTGCCTCCATTTTCATCTTCACCTGCTCGGCAGGTAGCCCCATGGACAAAAGCTTGAAATACTTTAAGTAGTCTGGATGATCTTTTGCAGCAACACCAGATCCGCTGCTAGAAGGCGCTGCTGTCGGCGATGTAGCTGCTGCCACTTGGGGGCCGATTCAGGATGATTCCCATTGCTAGTCTGCGCTTCTGCTGCAGCAGTAGCGGCGGCGGCGGCAGCAGCGGAAGCCTCTGACACTGCACGAGCATGTTCTTCTTCTCTTTCGAGACGGCGGCGTTCTGCTTCGGATATTTTGCGCTTAAATTTCTCCACACGCTGGCGCAGCTTGTCATTCTCAGCCTGTAACTGCGCTACCAATTCTTCGTACTCTTTCGTTTTCGCTGCAGTATTTTCGTCGCCTTCAGGCATCTCTTTTTCATTTCATCAACAGGTTCTTCACCAGCATCCTCCTCCGTGGGAGCGTCATCTTCTGAACCGTCCGTTGGTTCTGTAGGCGACCCGCTGTTCTCGTCAATAACCTGCAACAAACAGCAGCAAACAAAACTGGTCACAACGCCATCAAAACCCACCAGCAATCTGCAAACATACCATCAAATTCGTCCCAAGGGAGTCTCGGAACTGACTTCTCGGTCCTCTATCTGCTTCTCCAGCGCCGACGCCATCCACACTGACTGGAGACATCAATTGTTGCCTCACGGACGTGCCGCACTCGATACAAAACTTGACTCTTGGCGGCAATTCATTGCCACACTCAATACAGAACTTGGCAGTGCTCGCCAACTGTTTCACCAATGACAGCGAGTGACCACATCGTTAGTATCTTTTCTCTCTCTTCAACCATCTGTTTCACACACTCACACTCGTCACTTGGGGCCCTGAAGGCGCGAAAGAAGAAGAAGACGCCGAGAAGCTGCGGCGCTTGCTCACGGACGGCCTGGAGCCCGTGATCTCGAGCGTCGCGTCCTCGTCCAGGCAGCCCATACAGTACCATTGCGGCCGCGTCCGCTCCGGCTTCTTCCTGTCGATGGCCTTGCGTCCGCACTCTTTACACACGGCGATGTGGCAGCTGCGGCAGTGGTGACGGCGGCGGAGGATGTTGAAGGACTTGGAGCACACGCCGCACTCTGGTTCCCTGGCGAACGCGTCCTCTGGCGCCATGCTGAGCTTGCTGCTGAGGGAGGAGCGAGGGCGGGACGGCGTGGCGGCGGCCGCGGCCGCGGCGGGGCCCAGGCCGTCGGCGTTCGTGGGCGAGAACAGCCCCTGGCGTACGCCCTCCATGCTTGAGTCTTTCAGTATGGGAGCCAGGAGTGATGGTCTTCCGCAATGTGCACGTCTGCTTATGGGCTGGAGTGTAGCGTCGCTTCTTCCCTCCCTGGATACATGAGGTAGAAGGGGTTTCATGATGTTTGATGGGATTTGAGGGACTTTTGGAGCGACAATATGGGCACTGAGTGCCATAAATAATCTGTTATGGCGAGGTTTGATACAAAACAAGAGCCAAAACTGGAGCATCGAGCACATGTCGCAGAGTCGACGACTTGTCCAACGTAATGGGACCCATGATGACGGCACTCAGATTGTCTGCCGGGATCTGGACACTTTTGCACCAAGGTCGGACTGTCGTCAACGAGGCGTCGAGCTACTTCCGCGCAAGAAGCGCCGATGACGGCAAGGGAGTTTACGACAGGAGGCAGAGAGACTATCTCGACTTCGATGGCAGCCTACACCTTATTGCAGCACAACGTGCCTGCCACTGCAAAATGGAAGCAGTTGGCTCTACTGCTAGCTTTGGCTGCATCACCCGTCTGTACTGACGCAATAATGAGGGACCCCTGCTATCCGAATCGGCGCAGAGAACTTCTTCCTCTGGTCCAGAGGAAGAAACTCTGCTGCCCAAGACGTTACGCAATGTCCGTCAACTGCCATCTGATACCATGATGACTCCACATCTGATCCCGTGGTGTGGCGTACACAATCCAATAATTGTCGCCTGGACACGCACTAAAAAGCAGCGGACAGCACAGCGAGTTCGATCAAGCCCACCAAGATGCTGCACACGTTCCTGGAGAAGCTGCCCCTGAGCCAAGGCGGCAAAGTGTTCGTCGGCACCTCGCTCTGCCTGGCCATCTGCGCGTACCCCGTCATCCGAAAGCGTGCGTCCGTCGTCCTCTTTCACGCGCAGCCTCAGCCATCATTGACACGCTTTTGATTCTTGTCTACTGTTGCTTTCTGGTTTATTTTATTTAGAGCAAAAAGCTGGCCACGACTTGTTCTCGTCCGAGAGACCGCAGGATATCGTGGACAGCGAGACGAAGGCGCGTCGCGAGAAGCTCAACATCAAGTAGAGCAGCTTTGGCTGCAGATGCCTTTGTTTAAGTTGGGAAATACATTCCTCACAATAAATGACTCGGTGATGTGAGGAAATGCTTTGCCAGAAGGTGCCAATTGCTACCTACTGTGCAGACTTTGACCATGCCGCAGATCCTCTCAAGCGTACAATTGATACGGAATGTTAGAATGTCTACAAGCGCGAATAATTCTGCTGTGGTTGAGTATGCACTGACAGGTAAGTGGGCAAAACGCAAGTAACGTGCCATTTGAAATCACAATGTGTTGCTACGCAGTACTGCATGGTAAGACTAGCCGTTTGCTATCTGGCTCAAGTGGATGTACTGCAGGATAGTCAAGACACGGGCTTACACGATCACCTTGGGGTTTTCCTTCACCGCCTCCAGCAGTTCCTCCGGAGTGCGAAAGTGGACGTTCGGGAAAAACTCGTCCCGGTCGCGCTGCACCTTGGCTTGGTCGAACTTGATCTCGCCAGAAGGCACGTAGGACTGGAGTTCAGCAGCCAGCATGGAAAAGAACGACTCCTTCTTCTCGAGCGTGGCTCGGATTTCTTCGAGCGGGACAAAAGAAATTTTAAGGTCGGGAATTCCACCCACCGTCTTCACTGCTTCGGCCACCTGAAGCCACGTCGTCTCCACGCCCTGCACGTACGTGTAGGGACGCCATTTGTTGGGGCTTTTCAGGAGTTGCGCGACAGCTTTCGCAGCATCACGTACACTGGTGGTCGAGAACAATTCGTTGCCCGTTCCTGGGATCCTCATGGTCTTTGTGTGGTAGTCCAACGGGAAAATCGGGCCAGCATCGGCGTGGTAGCGGTTGGCGCTCGGCACAATGTAGTCCAAAACCCAACCGATACAAACGACAGTCCACTCGAGCTCAGTTTGCTTCTTCAGCGCGTCTCGGACGACAGTGTCATGGCAAAACAAAGAGTTGGAGCCTTTGGGGAAGTCCTCGACATTGCCGCCATAACCCGAAGGGATAAAGCGCTTGCACTTGGGCGTCTGCTTGCACGCTTCGATCAACGCGAAATGCACATCAACGCACGCCTGGGAGAGGTCTGAGATAGCGCAAACGAGTGCGTCGCAGTCGTTCAACACCTCGACAAGCTGAGGGACAGAGGAGTAGTCGGTAATCCGCTGCTCCACGACACCCGTCATGCCATCCAAGAAATCCTTGTGCGAGCGAGTGAGCACGACCACTTCAATGCCAGCGGTGGACAGTTCGTTGATAAAGTGCTTGGCAAAGCATCCCGTTCCAGTGACGGCGACGCGCATGGTAGGTTGGCTGCAAGAAGGCGGAGGTGGTAATGTGGTATCGAAGTTGACAATTCAAAAATGCCAAGTCAGCCGACCAGCGATCCACACCATGAGTGACGAAACAAACTGATCAGTCAAGCTCGTTTTGAGATGGCGAGGCAGGTGACTAATATGCTGCACGGCTTCAAGGAGCTACCGGCATTCTGCATTGCCTATGCATCTGCATTATTATCGGGTTTAGTCCCCGCGTCGTCAATGCCGCGCGGGGTGTTACTCATCAGTTGGTCCGTGTATGATTATTGATCATCTGCAAATCGCAATGTGTATGCGCTAACAGATGATCTGCCACCCCACCCCACCAAGTGACCAAAGTTCGAGGGCGAGACCAACAACCAGTACAGCCAGCATTCGACACGACCACATCGCAAGCATGCGCAAGCCACGCCCTCGGAACTCGACGCGAGACCGCGATGTAGCCGAGCTGTCCACGCTCCGGGGCCTTGCTCGCGACTTAGAAGCGCATCTGGCCAAGTTGCGCTGCGGCGACCTGCCACAGACTCAGCTGCAGCCGCGCCGTGGTCTTGAGTCTGCGTGGCGCTCGCTTTCCGAGCGTCAAGCACGAGCAAGACAAGCGGCTGAACGCAAAAACCGCGAGCTGAACGAACGCGTGCAGAGCAATGCAGACTGGATCCAGCGCCTGTGGGAGTTGTTGTGCGAGAAACGTCGAGCGGCCGAGACGACTGGTCTTGTGAGAATGGCTGGTCTTCATCTGAAAGCACAGGATGATCACGTAATTCGGCATCTCAAAACACAGGCGAAGCAGGCCGCGCCACAATTGCCGGACATTTTTGCGCTGCACGGCGTTGAAGTGCTCAATGAGTCGTGGGGAGGTGACGTGCAAAACGAGCAGTGGTCAACCACCCAGGCTGGAGACCTGGAGTCGACGATGGTGTGCACACGGCGCATTCCATTTGACATGCATTCAACGTCAGCGTCATTGTGGTCAGCACTCACTCGACCGGAGCGCAGTTTTGCCGCAAAGCCCGATTCCGCAGTGGAGCTACGAGTACTGGAGCGAACACCAAGCGAATGCACCATGAAGTTCCAAAACGGTCAGCCAGGGGATGACAACGAAAGCACACCTGTCAGCTGCCACGCGGTAGTCCAGCGAGCTGCAAAGGCAAACGTTCAAAGTTCTGGCCAAAGCGCTGATGTCTTCGTGTGGCAGTCGCTTTTACGCTGGCAAACGGCAGCGCCAATCACACAGAAACCATGTGGGCCACAGTTGTTCGATGCCCGTTACGAAGTCTGGAGTCGATTGTCGCGGTCGTATGTCAGATACACATCGGTCTGGAGCCTGGTCCCGATGCTGCGGATCTCCAAGCCTCTACTATGGCAATCATGGAAGGGTGCATTGACAGTATCCTCTCGAGCGCTGAAAACATGCTGCTTGACGAGAGTTTGCACAGTGCAACACATGTATCCAGGGTGAACACAACCCCGACGCAATCCGTTGCTCTATGAGCATTGACGTATATACTTGTCGTTCGCTCTGTTTTGTGAGTGGTGGACTGTTACATCATCGAATATGACGACACTTGCACCTTGAACTGTCCAGGACCCTTCTTCAGCAGATAACACTCATTGCGTAGAATGTCGACAAAATCGCGGAAGTCGTCTACCTTGAGGCCCATGCTATCCGCAACCTCGAGCAGGTCCTCCATGGAAAAGAGGGATGTATTGCGTCTCGCTGCAGCTTTCATGAGACGTGCCACGTATGCTTTCACTTTCTTTGCCAAGCTCATGCCCCCACTGCGACCAAAGTCCAGATTGCCATCGTCAGTGGTATACGCGTCCAGCAAACACTCTTGCATGATGTCGACAACATCTTGCGCATGTTCGGCAGTGACCGTCTCAGAGAGCTCGGCTCGAGCACGCGCCTGTGAGAGGCGAATCATGGATTCAAGCTGGCGTGTAGTGATCGGGATACTATCTGATGGATTTTGTTGACCCTCTCCAGCTGAACGCAGTTCCAAGTACTTCTTCTGGAGCAGTGAAGCTGCCTCCGCAGACAGCCGTGGATGTACATATCGACGGGCGTAAGCAATAAACTTGCGCACAAAGTACAGCGGAATTGGATTCATGCTGCACTCTGACGCATTTTGGCGAAGGCGCTGTGACAGTAGCCGATGGCCGGGCCCGCCTGCTTCGCCGTAACCAGTGGCTGGTGGGTCATCAGGGTAGCTAGAGCTCCAGGAACTAGCACCTGCACTGCTGCCCCGCATACGCTTTCTAGGCTTTCGCTTGCCACGCGAGTGCGAGTTCATCACGTGCTCTGATAGCAAACGATCCCTTTCTTCGTCGGGTCGATCCAGTAAAATAAACACGAGGTCGAAGCGCGACAGTAGAGCGGCTTTCATCTTGAGATTTTCTCCCACCGATCGACTGCGGTCATAGTGTCCACCACTAGGATTGGCAGCAGCGATGACTGACGTTCGAGCGTTGAGATTGCACACAATACCAGCTTTTGCAATGCTGATGCTCTGCTGTTCCATCGCTTCCAGTAACGCCTGGTAGTCGATGCCCATTTTGTCAAATTCATCGATGCAGCACACTCCCTGGTCCGCTAAGACGAGAGCACCGGCCTCCAATGCATAGTCACCTGACGCGTCTTTCACCATAGTGACGGTCAAACCTGTCGTGGTGGTAGTATTACCACCAACGTACACCGCTCGTGGAGCCACCGTAGACACAGCTCGAAGCATCTGACTCTTGCCCAGGCCAGGATCACCAACAACCAGAACATGTGAGTCTGCTCTAGAAACACACAACGTGTCCTTCTCATCAGTATTACGGGTTCCGCCGAGTAACGCCAGAATAAGTCCTGCCTTCACGATATCGTTGCGGTAAATGCCAGGACACAACGAGTGAACGAGGTGATCAAAAACATCACCCTGGCTGACGATGCTGCTGATTTGCTCCAGATCTTCCTTCGTGAAGTCAATATCCGACACTTTGTCTTTATCTTTGTCCTTGTCGTTGTCTGCCTACAGAATACACAATGTACACATATAACAACATTAGTAGTAACCCACAGATCAGAGTTGCCTAACAGTTACCGTATCAATTATTTTACCTTTGTTGAGTTTTCCACCGAGTTCGCGCTGATGTACAAAATGTAAAGGCTGTTAGCTTGAGCACGCTTACCATATCTCCCTCCGTGAATTTCCGAGTTGATACTCTTGACGATCCCGGAGATCGTGACAACGTTGCCAGGAATGCAAGAGTCGACAAGGTCTTCGTACAGTTCGACTTCGATCTACACACCACCAAAATTAATATCGCATAAGCAATCGTGTGCGTAATTGCAGTACTTACCATCCGAGGCATGCGTCCAGGTCCAACATCCGTACTCTCCATTTCCTGAAGTCTTTACCACCATAGACAAAAACACCGTAAAATCATCAGCATCGTCTGGAATACAAAACTGCAGCAACAACAACACTCCTCACTTGATCTTTTGGTAGTCAACCGTATCCACCGACGACCGGTTCGGAAGCAGCGTCCTGCCTCGACAGGGAGCATTTTCACATTTCTGCGGTGGCACAAACTTCCCGTCCGGGAACGCTCGCGACGTCGCTTCATTGCACTTGGCGCACACAAAGTCACACCTCGTGACCAGTGGTTTGATCGCACTCACTCGCACCACCGTCCCCACGACACTCACGAACTGGTTCACGACGTCCGCTTTGAGCGCTGCAATGGGCAGCACTGGAGTCACTCCGTGCAGTCGGACCGTGATTTTGGTCCGATCCACCGGAACTTGTCGCTTTCGAGCCAAATCTTCCTCCGCTTCCACTCGAAGTTCGTGTCTCCGAATGCAGAGCGCAATGCCCAAGCAAAGCAGCACATCTTCAATGTTTTCGGTCACGGCTCGTTCAAAGTCGGAGGTCCCCGTTCGAATCAGCTCCGTGTAGTGCAGCCACACGACGGTGACATTCGCCTGTGTCAGATCGCACTGAAGCAGTGGCGCCCATTGCTCGCCGTCTCGGAAGCAATTCAGGAACGTTAAGGACGCTTGGAAGCGGCCGTCCGAGTCGCTGATCTTGCTGTAATAGTCGGCAGAGCGCGTCTCTCCGGGCTGTCGAATGCCAATGTGATGGTCCTCTGGGTAGTACTGGCTCCACACGCAGGTGGCGGCGTCCACAAGTCCACTGGGTGACGACATGCGGCACTCCACGACCCGCGGTTTAATCCTGCCGCTGAGGTGTTCGTCGGGGAGCTGCTAAAGTTGCTCAGTTGCAATATGACATTTAGTTATGACGAATTTTTATGTATAACATAATTTATAATATCGTTATTACTGATTGAGTTAAGCACATGAGGATTCCGAGAACCAACATTGGGAAATCAGTGCGTCACGCAGTCTGCGTGTGAGCGTTTCTGCAATACTCTACGTGGTGCAGAACAATCTGCAGTATGTGGCAGTGTCCAATCTGGACACGTCAAAATTCCCACCACGGCCATTTTCACCGTTGTGTTGCTGCGGAAGACCGACTCAATGGGAGCCATCGTCGCACTAATGATAGGAGTAAGAGGCAGCGTCTCCAGCCGACGCAGACCAAACGGTGCAAAGCACTATAGCTCTTAAAGCGGCAATACTGTTTGAGCCGGTGTCGCGAACCTCCCTTGTGACCGTAGCTGCAGCAGCAGAAGAAAAGTTGTTGGGATCGAAGTAGAACGCCTTAGACGCATGTAAGCCAAAAAGAAAACAACATGTCGTTTAATTTGAAGTACTCACTCGAGCACTAATCTCGACAAGGCAAACTCGCAACTGATCGCTGTACAAGCAGCTCTTCTGGCTGCATCTAATTCTTGAGGTCGACGCCTATTCCATAACCACCAGCATCCACCGCCGTCGTGTCTTCCATCCGAGAGGTATGAGGTCGTCAATACCGGGATGTACGGAAGCTAATCCGTCGCTACGAAGCAGCAATTGGCAGGTGGTAGACGCCGGTTTCGTGTGTGGCAAAATTTTGATGCAGTTGATGGGACGAAAGATGTGACGTGCAAGTAATGCAAGCACTTGATCTCCAACGCCAAAGTGGAGAAGCTGGATCGCCATATTTGAATTGCTGCGGGCAGCGGTCGCAGAATGAGAAGAACACGTTCAAAACAGCCGCAGCTCAGGAACGCCAGCCTGCGAGATGTCGTACAAGTTTCGAAGCAAACACGCCTATCAGTGGTGATACTATGAAGCCTGCCACCAGCTGCACCCCCATGCCACAAGACGCGTTAAACCATTTTAACAAGCTTGTTGCCAACTACATTTTCAGTTCTGAAAGCTCCGTTTCGTACGGTGGAACGGCCGGATTTCGTGGCAGCTTCATTTTCGTGCTCATTATGCATGGATATCCCCACCTTGGCTTAGCCAAAGGAAAGATGGCCATGATCATCTCATCGTCGCTCAAAGCGGGATAATCATTTTTTGGGTACGCTCGCACGTAGTTCAAAATAGAACTTTTTGACCTTTTTTTTACTTAAAACTGTATTTTAACAATAAAAACGTTTTTTGTTTCTAGGTTCGTTTTTTTCGAACTTATCGACTGTAGATTCTTACACGCCAGAACATTATTATTTCCGAGCCTATCGGATCCAGCATTATGGCGTAAAAACATCTACATTTCATAAGTGCGGTTTGATTCAAAAACGTGTTTTTGCGCACTTAGCGCAAAACACGATTTTGTCGTGCACACCAGATGTTCTTGTATACGAATGTTCTTATACAAAGCGTGTTCTTGTAGAAGATGGGTTCACAATATAGCTATGCAGCACGAGGACCCTTACCGAGCGCTGTTCCAGGCGCTGGCGGACGAGTCTCGCCACGCGCAGACGCAGGTCGACGCCGCCTTCGACCACCAGCGACAGAACTACCATCACTCCTTCCACCAGGAGCGAGATCGGCTGCTGAAGCAGGCGGTCAGCTTCCGTCAAGCGTTCAATCGCGTTGATGACCTAGTGGAGCAGCTAAAAGAGGAGGTTAAATACCAGCAAGACGTCCAGCAGCGACAGCTCTCACAGTTTAATGTAACCATCGAGTCGTTGCAAGCAGCGTGGGAGGCGTCGAGTCAGCAGAATCGGAGGCAGCAGCAGGAGACGCAGCAGAAGCAGACGCAGCTCCAAGCGACAAGCGACCAGCTGAAGAGACAACTGCAGGAGAAGAACGCGGCTCTGGAGCAGGAGCGAGCTAGAGTGCAGCAATTGCAGAGCAGCGAGAGCAACGCCAGGACGAGACTCGGCTCTGCCCTCAGCAGGATCCTGCCACAGCTGCAGAGCGCGCTGGATATGTACGAGCAAGACGAGCAACTATCTACGCGTGTGGTGCGCTTGCAGCCTCCAGCAGAGTCTCCAGCAAGTGACGCCCTCACTACCCACCAAGACGTCACTCGACGGAACTTGCAGCAACGTGAGGCGATCTTGACGTGCCCAATCTCCTTGGACCTGTTCGACGACCCGGTGACGACTGCTTGCTGCGGGAAAACCTTTTCTTCGGAGCCTCTGCATCACGCAATGGCGCGGAACCTACAGTGTCCGGTATGCCGCTCCCGAAATATTACGTCGATTCGTAACCGGGATATGGCAGCGCTAGTGGAGCTGCATCGTTCGGAGAGTGCTGTCCTCGGAGTATCTGAAGAGTCCACAGCGTCTGAAGCTGCAGCGGCGTCGAATTCGGCACCAGAAGCTGCGGCAACAGCCCCAAGCCCGGCGACTACTACACCTCCTGCCGCGTCGCCCACCACCCCTGCTACTAGCAACAGATCAGTGGAGCAAGACTCGAACCCGCCGAACCGCCGCAACCAGCGAGGCCGACGGGGCAATCGAGGGCCAAATGCCCGTCGCGGCGGCAGATACCGAGGCAATCGTCAGAGACAGGATCGTCGAGCGCGCTCCAATCCATATTCTTCACCGAGCGCTCCGCCAAGTGCAACGAATACAACATCAAGTGCTGATTTCAGCGAGTTGCCTTATGGGTATCCGTGGCCGCCGTACTAGCAAGGATCACTTCAAATCGAAGCGTCATCTCCTAGTAGCGCCACGTTGACAGTCTGGTGAAGGCTGTTCTTCACTTGCCTCAAGTGCGTCATTTATTTTTTCATATGATCCTCAAATAGTGCTCTAACGTGGGACCGTTGTTATTGTGCGGTGGCTGGATTTGAGCAAGCCAGATGACAAAATGACCTGCTCGGAGTTGCAGATACTCAAGATATCTCCCCGACTCAATGCCGACATTTGGAATCGTCGCATTCAATGGCGACAGTCATCAATTTACAGTAATATTATTTTTTTATGTCGATGCTAAAGCGCAATTGATGGCGTCGAAGCGGACAGGTGCTTTGTATTGTACAGACTCTCATCCAGAAGCATGTTTTCGGCACTCGAGAGGATGCTGTCAATGCACATTTCGACGACTGCTTCGTTAGAGGTTTGCAGACCGGTGGTATCGGGGACAGGTCTCAGCCCGAAGTGTGTCTGGCACACAACTGCAACGATCGACTCCAGACTGCGCGACGGGCATCGAGCAACCGTGGCCCACATCGTTTCTGTGTACATACCGCTGCCGTCGGCTACCGTGACAAGTGACTGCCAGACGAACACATCCCCACTTTGGTCAGAATTTCTTAAATCTGCTTTTGATCGCTGGACTACCGCGTGGTAGCTGACAGGTGTGCTTTCGTCACTCCCTGGTTGACCATCATAGAACTTCATGGTGCATTCGTTTGGTGTTCGCTCCAATACGTGTAGCTCTGCTGTAGAACTGTAGTCTGCGGCAAAGCTGCGCTCCGGTCGAGTGAGTGCTGTCCACAATGACGCTGACGTTGAATGCATGTCAAATGGAATGCGCCGTGTGCACACCATCGTCGACTCCAGGTCTCCAGCCTGGGTGGTTGACCACTGCTCGTTTTGCACGTCACCTCCCCACGACTCATTGAGCACTTCAACGCCGTGCAGCGCAAAAATGTCCGGCAATTGTGGCGCGGCCTGCTTCGCCTGTGTTTTGAGATGCCGAATTACGTGATCATCCTGTGCTTTCAGATGAAGACCAGCCATTCTCACAAGACCAGTCGTCTCGGCCGCTCGACGTTTCTCGCACAACAACTCCCACAGGCGCTGGATCCAGTCTGCATTGCTCTGCACGCGTTCGTTCAGCTCGCGGTTTTTGCGTTCAGCCGCTTGTCTTGCTCGTGCTTGACGCTCGGAAAGCGAGCGCCACGCAGACTCAAGACCACGGCGCGGCTGCAGCTGAGTCTGTGGCAGGTCGCCGCAGCGCAACTTGGCCAGATGCGCTTCTAAGTCGCGAGCAAGGCCCCGGAGCGTGGACAGCTCGGCTACATCGCGGTCTCGCGTCGAGTTCCGAGGGCGTGGCTTGCGCATGCTTGCGATGAAATCCTTTTGTCCGTTTGTTTTTGTCTCTGACAACACTATTGTCCGCTAGTTTTGTCTCTGACTGCGTATTTTGTCTCTAATTCTCCATGTTATGTCTACAACCTCTAGGAGGGAATTCCAATGGAGGCGACACTCAGGAGCAGCCTGCCACAATCAAAGCTCGCAGGAAACATTATTCTATGCCTACGAAGCGGAATGTTTTGACAGCTGCCGAAGGAATGAGCATCCGTGCAGCTGCCAAGAAGTTTGGAGTTCCTCGGCGTACTCTCAGCGACTGGATTGATGAAAAGGAACACATCTTCGCCTTCACAGGCTCCGAGAAGACGCTAGCTCAAACGCCAGGACGCTCAGAGTCCATTCCGTTTGCCCCCGAGCTGCTGATGTACATGCAAAAGCAGCGTCAGGCTGGTCAGGCGCTAACGACAGCAAGAATGGTGCAATTTATCCGCGAAAACTACTTGGACTGGCTGACCGACTACACGGCGAGCAAGAGAGACCAAGGTACAGCATACGACTCTCTGATGCGTCTTCTCCGTCGCTTTGCTCGCCGGCATGGCTTCGTGCAACGAACCCCACACGGGTCCTCGGCCAACTGTCACGCGACAAATCAAGATGGAAGCTGACTGGTAAGCGAAATTCTGATGGCATGTTTGCTCAAAACAACGGGCGTGATGGCGCTGATCCGCCCTTAAGTAAGAAAAGCCGGTACCTTCATTTGGTCGCTGGAACTGAGCACGCGGTTTAGGCAGTGGCCGGCAGAAAGGAAGCAAGACGCAAGTGGTATGATCGTATATTTACACTTCGAAGTACACAAGTGTCAAGGCTCCTCTCCGCTCTCTCTTACCCAGACTCTAGTTTATAGCAGCAGAAACATTTTCCCTGAGCAAATTAACAAGAAGCTGCGTACATGAGCTACCCACAAGAAGAAAGGTAAACTATGTTGTGTGTTACGCTCGATGGTATCACTTAACTTCTGTTTCCGTGCGTACGTGTGTACTAGTGAAAGTTTCTGCTGATAACACTATTAATCTGTTTGTGTAGCATCCGATACTCGTGCACGTATGCTTTTTGTTTGTCTTTCCTGCATCTAATAGGGGATTGATGTACCGAGATCGACATGGTATCGTACGAATTTGAGGATGCTACCCGCGTGCAATTCCTTCTAGAGCATTTTGTTTCGTTGGCTGATACGCCAAATGCGATGCTACTTGCATCTCTTTCGGACCAATTTTCGGATGATTACTGTAGAACTGGGGGTTGATTTGTTTACGGATTGATGAGTCACCTTGATCGAGAAATCGACGGCGGAGTGACTAAACCAAAGTGAACGGTAGTACACATTTGTCATTTTTGAACTGTCAAGCGTGACATCACACCGCCTAACACCCTACAACCAAGCTATCATGCGCGTCGCCGTCGTTGGAACCGGGGATTTGGCAAGTACTTTGTCGACGAACTGACCGCCGCCGGTCTCGAAGTCGTTGTCCTCACTCGTTCGCACAAGGCTTTCTTGGACAACAAGCTTGGTGTCGTGGAGCAACGCATCACCGACTACTCATCCGTGCCGCAGCTCGTGGAACTGCTGACCGATTGCGATGCACTTGTTAGCGCCACGTCCGACTTAGCGGGAATTCTTCTGTTGCCTCGAATCTCGCGTTGATCGAGGCTTGCAAGCAGACACCCAAGTGCAAGCGCTTTATCCCGTCGGGCTATGGCAGTAATGTTGAGGACTTCCGTGAAGACTCAGAGTCCTCTTTCCGGCACGAAGAGACCGTTCGAGATGCGCTCAAGCAGCAGAATGAGCTGGAATGGACCGCTATTTGCATCGGTTGGGTCATGGATTACATCGTCCCGAGTGTCAACCGCTACCACCCAGACCTCGGCCCCATGTTCCCACTGGACCTGAACACGAAGACAATGACGATCCCAGGCACGGGCAACGAAGTCTTTTCGATCACCAGCGCTCGTGACATTGCGAAGGCTATCGCCCAGTTGCTAAAGAGCCCTAACAAGTGGCGACCATACACCTACGTGCAAGGTGTGGAGACAACATGGCTGCAGTTGGCTGACATTGTGAGGACGGCGGGCGGGATTCCTGACTTGAAGGTTTCGTTCGAGTCGATTGACGAGGTCCGATCGACCCTCACGAAGAAGACGTCGTTCATGTCCAGGTTGACGGCAGACCTGAAGCTGACGGTGCCGTTGGGCGTGCTCAAGTTTGACCAAGCGAAGGTGCAGCGCGACCGGGACGAGTTTTTCCCGAACATTCACTTCCGCACGCCTGAGGAATTGCTTGAGGCAGTCAAGAAGAACCCCAACGTGATCGCGTAAGCCCGTCTGTTGGCTATCTGCATTCAAGCTAGCAGCAACTAACTTGCTTTTTCATCGGTTTAGGAGGCCATCAATAGCACTCTACTGAAAAGTAAAATGCAAATCGATCCAATGCTACCGCCACGACAGTTTGTTCGCTTTGCTGTGCTCAACCTCATTAGCGTATACAGTCTGCAGATCGTTCTGATGATCCGCTGTCCGGAGTTGATCGCCGCAGTCGTATCATCATATGCGTGCTCCATCAACTAGCTTCGCATACTTTAATCTGTCTCCGACATGGTGTCGGAATCTGAAATGTAGAGATATGGAGCTGGCCGACTCTCAATACTCGCCGCAAAGGCTGGTCCGGCTTCGCGAGGACCAACACTTGTAACCACAGGTGAAGAATTCTCTACTCGACTACCGATAGGCCCAGTAGTCGGTGCGGCGCTCATTCTTAAACTCGAGCTACGTGTAGTTCGTCGATCTGCTCCGAATTGTTGTCCAGAACTTGAAGCTGCAGGACCATGTAGAAGTAGAGCAAGAGACCTTGCAGCAAAATCGTCATTTGGCTGGACATAACGAGGATTCCCGCTTCACTGGCCCGCACAAAGGTGACCAAGCCTGTCAACACCTCACGCACGCGACGAAATCCTCCAGATTCTCCTTCAACTCTGCCAACAGACGAAGCAATCGATGCTACACTTGTGGCGGCGCTCGGCAACCCGTTTGACCTTAAAGACCTGGAGCGAGTAAGAACGGGTTCATCACGTCGACGCCAAAGATTAAGGAAAAAGGACCGATCCTCCTCTCGATGTCGACGACGTTCTTGGAGTCTTGTATGTCGACCACTTAACCTCTCACTGCTGCGCCGACTACGGCGGTTCAACACACTCCTGTCTTCATTGTTAGAGTGGTCACCCATTGTCTCCGTCTCCGTGACCCCCAGAACAGCACTCTCAGACTTGTGCAGCTCCACCAAAGCCGCGATGTCTCTGTTAGGAACCACAGAAACGCGATCCGCCCGACAGATCGGACACGCGGGATTGCGCGCCAGAGCTTCCAGTAACGCAGCGGAAGAGAAGGTTTTGCCGCAGCAATTCGTCGTCACCGGGTCGTCGAACAGATCGAGGGAGATCGGGCACGTGAGGAAATTCTCTCGCTGTGCCAAACTTCTGCGACTGATCTCTTGGTGGGTTTTTAGGGCGTCGCTAGTCTGTGGCTGCTGTGGGGCTTGATCTAAGCGGTTTAATAGTAAGTTTACAGTCTCCCGAGACTGCACCAGCTGCAGTCGCAGTGTGTCAATCTCCTGCTCGTCCGCTCGGCTGTCGCGGTCTTGGCGGGGCCGCTCCTCCACTCGGTGCGCGCTCTGGTCCTTCACCTGCTCTTCCAGTCGCTCCAGTCGCTCCACGAGCGCCCCAATGCGAGTCTCCACTTGGTCCCATGCGAGCTGACCCCGAGTCGGCATGATTTCCATTTAATTTTAATTAATCACACTGTCAATGTTAAATTCCTTTAAGAATGTCGAGCAGGTGTGATCATGAGGCTCGTGACTTGCATTGGATGTGCGGAAGGAAGCAAGGCGTACAATAATCAATGTTTATTGTACGCCAAGGACTGATGAGTCGCACCCATGCAGCGGCGACGAAGCGGTGACTAATGTCAGTCATTCACCAGCGAGATACCGTTGAAGTCTCCACACCCGACGACGTCGGCCACCGGTTCGGAGTTTCCTTCATTTCTGAATTGTCGACCTCGACACAACGCCCCAATCCACCTCTTTGCAGTCAAAAGTGCCATGCGCGTCGCCGTCGTTGGAACCGGAGGGTTTGGCAAGCACTTTGTCGACGAACTGACCGCCGTCGGTCTCGAAGTCGTTGTGCTCACTCGTTCGCACAAAACTTTCTTGGATGGCAAGGCCAGGGTCGTGGAGCAACGCATCACCGACTACTCTTCCGTGCCGCAGCTCGTGGAACTGCTGACCGATTGCGATGCACTTGTTAGCGCCACGTCGGACCTGCCTGACGTAGCGGTTGACGCGAATCTCGCGTTGATCGAGGCGTGCAAGCAGACACCCAAGTGCAAGCGCTTTATCCCGTCGGGCTATGGCGGCAATGTCGAGGACTTCCGCGAAGACCCGGACTCGGTGTTTCAACACGACGCTGTCATCCGAGACGCGCTCAAGCAGCAGAGCGAACTCGAATGGACTGCTGTCTGTGTTGGCTGGATCCTCGACTACATTGTGCCGAGTGCCAACCGCCACCACCCAGACATTGGCCCCATGTTCCCACTGGACCTGAACACGAAGACGATGACGATCACAGGCACGGGCAACGAGGTTTTTACGACCACCAGTGTGCGCGACATTGCGAAGGCTGTCGCCCAGTTGCTGAAGAACCCTAAGAAATGGCGTCGCTACACGTTCGTCCAAGGTGCGCAGACGACGTGGCTTCAGTATGCCGACGCCGTGAAGACGGTGGGCGGGATTTCGGACCTCAAGATTTTGTTCGAGTCCGTTGACGAGGTCCAGGAGACGCTCGCAAAGAAGGAGTCGCTCATGTCCATTATCGCTGCGGAACTCAAGTTGGTCGTGCCGAGGGGCGGATGACATTCGATCAAGCGAAGGTGCAGCGCGACCGAGACGAGTTTTTCCCGAATCTCCACTTTCGCACGCCGGAGGAGCTGCTGGAGGCAGTGAAAAAGGACCCGAAGGTGATCGTGTAAGCTCCTTTATCGACGGATGGCGATCGGGCTACTTTAGCCCCAGCTCTTCATCTAACACAGTAGCAAGACGATGTGAGAGATTTACGCACAACTTAGCTGTCAATTCAGTCTTCAGCAGCCCAACATCACCCTCTTGCAATCATGACTTGACTTAAGAGCGCTTCAATCGCCGTAAGGAGTGATGCTGCAGTTGATCTCTTTCTCGGAATCTCTGGAAACATTTTCGTTGATTTCCTCCATTTTAACTAAATAATCTTGAACATAAGACGTCTTCATGATACCTCACGCTCCAAATGTCAACCTTGGTCGTCTGCCGGCGGGATGACAATATCTCAGGAGCATGCGATTCCGCCACGAAGTGATCGATTCGTGCAGCCGGTGATATAGCTCCGTCGTCAAACTCAATAGGAAACCACTTGCCTTTTACTTAACAGCGATATCCCATGTCAAATCTCGATGCTGGGAATATTTCCTGGTGGCAGCGCTGTACTTCATTCTCATGTGTCTTGCAGCTCTTCCTTTTGTTCTCAATTTCTTCAGGAAATCGCCTGAATGTAGTCACAGGATGGCATGTTCTGGAATATGCTTGAAGCTAGGATGTTTGCCTGGAGCTCGTTGCTTTTCTCGATTAGAGCTTCGATTGCAGCAGTCTTTAACAGCACCCACACCGAACAACGCATAAATAATAGTGAGATTGCTACTAGTGATCGATCTCCCACCAAACAACAAGTTCTCCATGAAAGCTGGCCAGTTTGTAATGTTGTCGCGAAAAGCGCCGCCGCAATGTTGCGCGATGCTTGAAGACTACATCGCGACTAACCTTTGCCCACCTGAACATGTTTGGTGCCATTCACTTCATCTGCACAGACCACGGGGCTGGTACCTCGTGGTCCGTCAATACTTGCTACTCCGCCGTCAGCACTCCATTTAACCCTCTTCAAATGTACATGAGCTCCGGCAGCGCAGTGCACGATCACGAACTCTTGGATGCGAATTGAGTGTCTCGCGGACTCCTGACGGAACCAAAACGAGTCGACTACGGCTCTCGTACCTGATCCGACGGCGTCGTGCTAGATCGAGCTGCCGTGCAATTTGGGACGTCGCGCAGTAGTGCAAGACTGAATGAAGTTTACCAGAACACCACTTGGCCTCAAATTTTCGATCGCTCTCACCCCCGTCGTTTTCCAAATGTAGTGTTGTGGGACCCGAACTTCGTCGAGCTAGACTAAGACCACGTCGTCGGTATGCTGTTGTAACCATTTGAACCAGCAGAGATCCGCCTGAAATGATCACCGTCAAAAGAAAGCTGCAGCAAATTGCATACAAGTGCGGATCGAAACGAAACTTTACGTTCTGGGAGAGTAGATCAGCGGTGCCTTTGCAAAAGTAGTGGATGGCCACCATGGCAAACACGCTGAACAGCCAAAAGCGAAGTAGATCAGGGCGGAGGGCATGGGTCACTCGCGCACACAACGTTCGCGACTGCAGCGATATCCGTAAGACCCAGTAGCTACTACTAAGTGTTGTGAAGACCAGCCATCGACTGGAAAGCGGGACGGATGGTGCACAGTGGATGACAAGATTGCCCTCGGTGGCTGACATTTTCGCTGAACAATCGAGTGAAAAGATGTTGCTAAGAGAACCAACCGCTCCGAGGTACAATAGCACCATGGTCACCGGATTCAGGAGCGCACCATCGGCTGGATCGCAGAGAAGTAAATTGATGATCCCGAAACGTGCTTGTGGTTCAGGAATACGCTTCAAAGAGGCCGCCGAACGATAAACACTGTTGCTAATGAACGCCCACACGCTTCTCAGAGTCAAGACGTAGTGAATGGAATATAACGTCGCCCCCACCAGGTTCAGCAACAGCAGAAAAGTGCGGATCTGTCGACTCGTGTTGTCTTGAATGCGCACACGTCTCGATAGCATCGTCGTTTCGACCATGAACCATTCCACCTGGCGAAGATTTTCCTGTTCCAGCGCCAATGTCGCTGCGTTTACACCTTCCGATAAAAGCGACGAACAAGTTGGCAAAGTCACAAGAGTCCCATCCAACGAGCGAAAAAGCAGATCGTCTGCCGTCATGAACAACCTGCACAGTGTTTGTGGTGTCGTCTCTTGCGAGTCTCGGAAGGCACAATTACCAAGTCCGTCACCCAGATATGCCTGGTACTTTTGAACATTACGGCCACTTTGTTGCATGGCGTCGTCCACGAGATTCCTACAGTCCGGGGTGTAGAGGTAGCCGTACGGAGTCTCTGTTAACACCTGTTGTGTGGCTTTGTGGTCCTTAATCCAAGCGGATCCATCCATGGATAGAAGAGCAGAATCTTCAAACGTCTCGGGGACTATCAGCGGAACGTAATCCGGGTCCGATTCTCGTCGACGACCCAGAATGTACGCGGTGGTGTTATCGATTTTGTCGTAGTCTCTTTGTTTGGGCTGGAAAAGATACATGAGGTTGACGATAAAAGCTGGCAGTGTGGTCTCGAGGTCGTTGCCGCACTGTTTGATCGCGGTGGCGTTCACGTCTGCAACCTTGATATTCTTGCTCATGGTGGTGTGTTTGATGGCACAGGCCCAGAATGGCGCTAAGTGAACTGTGGATACGTAGTGCATGCCGACCGTGTTGATGAGGAAGTCGGGGCTCATGTACAATGCCACTGCATGTGTCACCTCCGCCAGAATCGCTGGTTCAGCGTTGATATTGATCCCCATCGTGAGCTGCTGCGAAACGAGGTAAAAGTCTAATATCGCGCGGATGCTCAACACATCTACTAGCGCGACATGATCGCTATCAAACGACCCAGGCAAAAGAGCTATGACGTCGGCTAGTGGAATTCCATACCGATACCGATGCACGATAGCTTCCGCGGCGGCATCCGTATAGTTGGGGAGTTCGATACCAAGAAACCCTTCCTGTACATTCTTCATGATCTTACGGATCACGTAGGGATCAGCAAACTGCCGTAAGTACACTTCGGACATGTTGACGACAGCGATGAGTCCAAGCGTAACTTTGGAGATATGAGTTAGATTCTGGTCGATGGGCGCCTTGGTGTTGTAGTTGAAAAATCGGTCACGCGGAAATTGGACGTTGAAATCTCTACAAAATTCGTGGCGGATAGTCGGGAACCAGTGCCCAAAAAGTAGCTGCGGCGGTGTTTCCCAGTATGATGAGTTTGGCCCACAGAGCGGTGCGTACACGTCGTTCATCGTATCGACGGGTAGTGTCAAAATTTCAGTTGGCAGGTTGGCTAGCAGATCTGCACGACGGATATTTGCTCGCACGAGGAAGCTTGAAAAGGGCAGCTTTGAAGCGGAGGCCCGATTAAATTTTGCTGAGGTTTCGTTGTCGATGAGAGGGAGATTGGAATGACAAAAAGCTTCGTAGAAGTGAACGCCACTGATGATAACACCTAGTTGATTAAGTTGTCGGGCCACAATGTCGTAGGTGACCCCGTCGAATGTCTTAGTGATGTAGCTGCCGAGAAAAACTCTTTCAATGGGAGTAATGCGACGCAAATTCCAACGAACACGAAGACGAAAACGCATGTGCTGTACGAGACATCGTAGCTGTTGAGCTTCGAGAGGAAGCTTAGGAATGAGACCTCCGACTGAGGTGGAGGTGGGGTGACAGCACTTGATATTCGGTCGCTCGGAAAAATGCGTCTTGTGCTGGAAGCCTTGATATCTGTCTCCATTGTCTGCAGGTGTGTCTACCAGAAGAAGCCCCGACAACAACAGGTTATCTAAAGCAGACGAAAACCGACAGTCGGGCTATTTGCTGCCATGTCGGACAAGTTTTTTCAGTCGCAAACTACGTTTTTTTCGTCAAGTTAATGTTTCGTTGTCAGTCAACGGTTGCTGTGGTTCTCGTTGCTTGACTTGAACACTCCTACGACGATCAGTGTTTTCATCTTCGTCCAAGAGTTTGGCCTTTTTCGAATGATTAACTGCTATCACGTTGCCGTCGGCACCCCACCTCACATACTTCAAATGTGAGTGAACTCCAGCCGCGCAGTGCACGATCACGAATTCCTGAATGTGGAAAACGACGTCGCGGGTGTCCACGTTCGGGTCCAAGATGAGATTGCTTTGACTCTGGCCCCAAATTCGGCGCCGCCGAGATAGTTGGAGCTGTCGCGCAATTTGCGGAGTCGCACAGTAATGCAATACCGAGTCGAGCTCTGATGAACTCCATCGGGCCGCGAATCTTCGCTCACTCGCTGCTTTGGAGATCGCTAGGCGCCATGCTGCAGATTTTGTCAATTGTTTAAAGCACCCCTTCCTGCGCCGTCGAGAGCTGTGCGCCAACGACCCCGCTGCGGACTGAATTACCAAAGAGCCCACTGAAATGACCAGCGTCAATATGAAGCTGCAGAGCATTGCAAACAAGTGCGGATCGGATTCCAGCTCGACGTTGTGGAAGACCAGATCGACGCAACCTTTGCAGATGTAGTGGATGATCAGCACAGTGATGAAATTGAGCACCCAAAAGCGTAGCAGGTCCGGGCGAGATGCTTGAGCCAGCCGCAGGACTAGAGTGCGCGTCTGCAATGAAATGCGGATAATCCAGTAACTACTGCTCAAAGTGGTGAATACTAGTCCTCGACTAGACAAGGGGATCGACGGCACACAGTGAATCACCACACTGCCTTCGGTTGATGAGAGCTCCGCTGAGCAACCAAGCGAGAAAATATTGCTGAGAGCGCCGACTGCGCCCAGGTAGAGCAGCGCCATAACGCCCGAGTGCAGTAGCGCACCGTCGGCGGGATCACACTGCATCAAGTCTAGAATCCCAATGCGTGCAGGTCCTTCTGTCGAGTACCTGGAAGCGGATTCTTCGCTAGTAGGATTCTGTGCAGCGGCTGGACGATACACGCTGTTGCTGATGAACGTTACCACGCTCGACAGAGTAATGAGGTAGCTGATTGAGTAAAGTGTTGCCCCCAACAAGTTCAACACCAACAAGAAGGTGCGGATCTGCCGACTCGTATTGTCTTGAATGCGCACACGTCTCGATAGCATCGTCGTTTCGACCATGAACCATTCCACCTGGCGAAGATTTTCCTGTTCCAGCGCCAATGTCGCTGCGTTTGCACCTTCCGATAAAAGCGACGAACAAGTTGGCAAAGTCACAAGAGTCCCATCCAACGAGCGAAAAAGCAGATCGTCTGCCGTCATGAACAACCTGCACAGTGTTTGTGGTGTCGTCTCCTGCGAGTCTCGGAAGGCACAATTACCAAGTCCGTCACCCAGATATGCCTGGTACTTTTGAACATTGCGGCCACTTTGTTGCATCGCATTGTCCACCAGGTTCCTACAGTCCGGGGTGTAGAGATAACCGTACGGAGTTTCTGCCAACGATTGTGGTGTATCTTGGTGCACTTTAGTCCATGCTGTTCCGTCCATCGACAAGAGAGCCGAGCCTTCGAATGTTTCGGGGACTACCAGCGGCACATAATCTGCGTCGGACTCTCTTCTACGCCCAAGCGTGTACGAGGTGGTGTTGTCGATTTTACTGTAGTCTCTTTCTTTGGACTGGAAAAGATACATGAGGTTGACGATGAAGACAGGAAGCGTAGTTGCGAGGTCATCCCCACATTGCTTGATTGCGGTAGCGTCCACATCTGCAACCGTGATGTTCTTTTTCATGGTGGTGTGCTTAATGGCGCAGGCCCAGAATGGCGCTAGGTAGACTGTGGATACGTCGTGCATGCCAACAGTATTGATGATGAAGTCGGACGTGACGTAAGACGCAGTAGCATGAGTTACCTCAGCCATAATTGCTGCTTCTCCGACAATGTTCATACCCATATTGAGTTGTTGGGAGGTGAGATAGAAATCCAACAGCGCGCTGATACTTAAAACATCCACCAGCGCGACGTGGTCATTGTCAATGGATCCAGGTAATAGTTTGATGACATCGGCCAGCGGAATTCCAGTCCGATATCGGTCCACGATTGCCTCCGCGGCGGCATCACTGTAATTGGGGAGCTCCATACCTAGAAACCCTTCCTGGACGTTCTTCATGATCTTACGGATCACGTAAGGGTCTGTGAACTGCCGTAGATACACCTCAGACATGTTGACAACGGCGATAAGTCCCAGAGTGACGCTACCGACATGAGCTAGATTCTGGTCGATGGGAGCTTTGGTGTTGTAGTTGAAAAATCGGTCGTGCGGAAATTCATCATGAAAGTCCCGACAAAACTCGTGGCTGATAGTTGGAAACCAAGTTCCAAACAGTTGTTGCGGTTTTGATTTCCAAAACGATGAGTCTGGTCCGCAGAGTGGCGCGTGAATGTCGACCATGGTGTTGACTGGGAGCGACAAAATGTCAGCAGGAAGATTTTTGAGCAAGTCGGAACGGCGTAAATTAGCACGCACGATGAAGCTCGAGAATGAAAGTGTTGTAGCATCTGTGCGTTTAAACGCACTCTTGGTCCCGCTATCGATGAATGGGAGGTTGGAGCGTCGAAAAGTGTCGTAGTAATGCACTCCACTGGTGACGACTCCGAGTTGATTGAGTTGTCGGGCGACACTATCGTATCGAACTTCGTCGAACGGTTTGGTGACGTAGCTGCCGAGATAGAATTCTTTGAATGGGATCAGCGCGACGCACGTTGCAACCA
Source organism: Phytophthora boehmeriae (assembly GCA_011947355.1). Taxonomy (NCBI): domain Eukaryota; phylum Oomycota; class Peronosporomycetes; order Peronosporales; family Peronosporaceae; genus Phytophthora; species Phytophthora boehmeriae. The sequence goes on along the minus strand of JAAVTJ010000384.1, from coordinate 70,998 downwards.
GAATGTATAAGGCGACACAAGTGCCGTACGGAACCGCGTGGCTATTGATCCTTGTCAGCATCACGTCAACTGGTTTCAGGGTGGCCTCAATGAATGGCGGATTGCGGCGAGTGGACGGAGACATCCTTCTAGAGGAGGTCGAAGATCTCTCGACTGCATTCATCGCGGACTCGTTTCTTAGTGGGAAATCACGGACTGGTCTTGAAAGCGTCCAGCTAGAGTGAACGCGAATAGATTGTGGTTGTCCAGCTAACCATTTCGTGATGCAGTTTGCGATTGATCCTGTCCAGGGATAGCGGTTCGTTACGACCAAAGGGGAGATTGGGAGCCTGCACTCAAGCCATGAAGACTCGAGGCCAATTACGACAGCAAACTGCGTTGGAGCAAGACTGCGAGCAGTACAAGACGCTGTTCCTGCGACTAGCTGCTGAGTCTCGATTGGCATTGCTACAACTTGGCTCTGTTCTAAACCAACGGAATGCAGACCTGGAAAAACAACTGCGGGATGAGCAAAACTCCTTTGAACGCCAGCGTGCGCAATTTTAAGACAAGCGAGCGAAGTCAAGCAAGTTCAAGGACGTATCGGTGAACTGGTCGATGGACTGAGACAGCAAATGAAAGACCAACGGAGTTCTCATGAGGTGACACGACAGCGTGCAGATCGACTGCAACAGGAAATTGATAGCAGAGCAGGGCAGCAGCAGACTGAAGCTGCTCTGAAAAAGGAAAATGAGGAGCTCCTGCATCGACTTTTACAGAAGGACATCGAGGCCCAACAGAAGCAGAAAAAGCTGCAAGAGACTGTGGAGCAGCTACAAAAGCGCTTAGATGAACAGAAGTCTTTGCTTGAGGAAGAACGGGCAAGGTTCCAGCAGCACGAGCTTGGTGAGAGGAATGCTATGACGCGGCTTAGTTCATCTCTCAGCACGATGCTGCCGCAGCTACGTGGTTTGTTGGAAGCATACGATCAAGAACAAGAACGGGCTCGGACGACGTCGCAACAGGCCATTGCCGACACTCAAGCTGTCAGCCAAGACCTCACGCAGCGTCTAAGCGAACAGCAAAGTGCGTTCAACCAAGAACGAGCTCAATTACTGCAGCAAGCGAGCGACGCGCTCACAACCCACCAGGATATCAGTCGACGCAACCTCGCGCAACGCGAAGCAATTTTGACGTGTCCGATATCTCTCGACCTGTTCAACAATCCTGTGACGACCGACTGCTGTGGGAAAACATTTTCCGAGGCGGTCTTGACGCAGGCTTTAGCTCGAAATCCAGTGTGTCCTGTGTGCCGCGATGATTATGTTTCGTCATATCCGAGTCGAGACCTGGCAGCGCTCGTAGAGCTTCATCGCTCAGAGAGTGTCGTCCTCGGAGTGACCTCAGCACCACCGTCAGCGTCAACATCGTCGGCACCTGCACCAGTGCCACAACCAGCACCAATTCCGACAGTAAGCGCCAGCAACCCTGCAGCAGTGGAGAATGTCAGTACAGCAGGTCGCCGCACGCAACGCAGCCGAAGAAATTCCGGCACCTCAACTAGCCGTCGACCGCGGCATCAACAAAATCGCAGTCTGAGAGCAGAAGCTCGATCTGCTGTTGCGCGTCCTGCGACTTCAAGACCAAATACCACAGCAGTCAATACGCCACGAATTTCAGCGGCAACTACTCGTCGATCTCGTGCAGCAGCCAACACTTCTTCAGTAGCACAGACTGCTGTACCTCGTCGTTCTACTACGTCGACTGTGACGAGAGAAGTTAGGCAAAGTGCTGCATCAAATGAGCGCATGTTTCAAGCACCCTCTACACAGTTAGGTTTTATACAGACGCTTGTGGCTCGACATGGTGTACCAGCTTATACTGCGGCATCAATCATTCCAGACTCGCAAACCACTGCTCAGAGACAACGTGGTCAGAGGTCAATTCATGGCACTGCTACCCACAATTTGGAACCAAATGATGGAATCGTGGCGGACAGACTTATCGATATTCTACAAACCAGGGCTCAACGTGAGCGCGCTGCCATTGCAACATGGACTAGAGGTCGTTATCGCTCTGAGCCGATCTATTTGTCTACCTCAGACTCCGATTCGGACTCATTCTAATCTTTCATTTTGGCAATCATGTTGGGGACAAAGTACTCTACACCTCCGTTCGCGTGGAGATACGATACTGCGCCATTTTTTTGTTGATATGCTGCAGTGGGAAGCTAGAGTGTTTCGTATCGATTCGGAAAGACAAGAAGATGGAACGTGAGTATAAACGGAAAAGTGTTTGCAAGAGATTCCTCACTACTCGAGGCAATCGAAGCGCTACTAGATCATATTGTGGAAGACTGAGTTTATTTGTTGGGACTGTCTACTTTGACTTTTGTAGCCCTGAATTGGTTTGTACTGTTTCAATCGTGTCAATCACGGACAACAACAAGTGTGATCACTCTTTAAAGATAGGTAGCGTGTCATTTTCGTCTTGAAACGTGCGTTTCGACACCGGGAATACCTATAAGGCTTAATGCAACTTCATTTCGTCTCATTCCAGAAGTAGCGAAGACTTGTGATGATGCATGAAGTCGAGACGGCTCCTAGCATTGATCCAGATGAAGCTCCATCAAATCTGAACGGTTTACCGCCGCTCGTCCCAAAGAATGCGTCCGCGGCACAAGCGTCAAAACTCGGCGGGTATGAAGTTTCGTACAATCACTGCATCGCCATCTTCGTGTTCATCAGCGTGTGCATCGCTCTCACTCCGTTTAAAGAGTTCTACCTTGGAAGCTACGTCACGGAGCAATTCGACGATCTGCGGTATGATGACGTTGCTCGCCAGCTCAACCAGATCACGGTAGTCACCAGCGGCGTGCACTACCACGACACATTTCAGCAACGCAACATTGACCTTATCGACATCAAGACCAAAAAGACTTCGACCGCACAGCTGCTTCAACGCTCTCCTTTTCCAGTTTCCTCGTTCGCTCACATCTTCGCCGCGCAGATTTGTTGAAATATCTCCCCGCTGACATTTTGACTCTTCCTATTGATACCATGACGGACGTTCAGGCACCGCTCTGCGGACCAGACTCATCGTTTTGGAAATCAAAACCGCAACAACTGTTTGGAACTTGGTTTCCAACTATCAGCCACGAGTTTTGTCGGGACTTTCATGATGAATTTCCGCACGACCGATTTTTCAACTACAACACCAAAGCTCCCATCGACCAGAATCTAGCTCATGTCGGTAGCGTCACTCTGGGACTTATCGCCGTTGTCAACATGTCTGAGGTGTATCTACGGCAGTTCACAGACCCTTACGTGATCCGTAAGATCATGAAGAACGTCCAGGAAGGGTTTCTAGGTATGGAGCTCCCCAATTACAGTGATGCCGCCGCGGAGGCAATCGTAGACCGATATCGGACTGGAATTCCGCTGGTCGATGTCATCAAGCTATTACCTGGATCCATTGACAATGACCACGTCGCACTGGTGGATGTTTTGGGAATCAGCGCACTGTTGGATTTCTATCTCTTCTCGCAGCAGCTAACGACGGGGGTCAATATCAACGCTGAACCAGCAATTCTGGCGGAGGTGACGCACGCCACGACGTCGTACTTGACGTCAGACTTTCTCATCAACACAGTCGGTATGCACTGTGTTTCCACCGTCCATTTGGCTCCGTTCTGGGCTTGTGCCATTAAGCACACCACCATGAAAAAGAACATCACGACGTCTGACGTGGACGGCGCCTCAATCAAACAATGTGGCAGTGATCTCGCAACTACGCTTCCGGTTTTTGTGGCAAACCTCATGTTCCTCTTTCAGCCCAAACAGAGAGACTACAGCAAAATCGACAACACCACCTCGTACACGCTGGGTCGTCGACGAGAGTCCGATGCAGACTACGTTCCATTGGTAATCCCTGATACATTTGAAGGCTCGGCTCTCTTGTCGATGGATGGAACAGCTTGGACTAAAGAGCACAAGGACACACCACAGGCCTTAACCGAGACACCATACGGCTATCTCTTCACGCCGGACTGCAGAAATCTGGTGGACAATGCGATGCAACAAAGTGGCCGCAATGTTCAAAAGTACCAGGCATATCTGGGTGACGGACTTGGCAATTGTGCCTTCCGAGACTCGCAAGAGACGACACCACAAACACTGTGCAGGTTGTTCATGACGGCAGACGATCTGCTTTTTCGCTCGTTGGATGGGACTCTTGTGACTTTGCCAACTTGTTCGTCGCTTTTATCAGAAGGTTTAAACGCAGCGACATTGGCGCTGGAGCAGGGGAATCTTCGCCAGGTGGAATGGTTCATGTACGAGACGAAGGTGTTACAGCGGCAGGTGCGCATTCAGGACAACACGAGTCGACAGATCCGCACCTTCTTGTTGCTGTTGAGTCTGGTAGGCGCAACGCTGTACGCCCTTCACTACATCTTGATCCTCCGTTCTGTCTGGGCATTTATTAGCAACAGCGTTTACCGTCCAGCGCTCGCGTATGGAGGCTCCGCTGCGACGAAGTACACCTCCGAAGTACCCACTCGCCTTCGCCTTATGGATCTGATGCAATGCGATCCATCTGACGGTGCTATTCTGCACCCAGCAACAATGTCATTGCTGTATCTCGGAGCTGTCGGTGCTCTCAGCAACATCTTCTCACTCGGTTGCACAGCCCAATTGTCGTCCGCTGAGGGTAAAGTGATCATCAACTGCGTGCCGTCGATCCCGCTTTCCAGTCGCTCTCTAGTTTTCACATCTCTCAGCAGCAGCTACTGGATCATCCGCATCTCGTTGCAGACGCGGTCACTCACTGCGCGCTTAGCGCACGCGTCTCGCAACGATCTGCTACGGTTTTGGGTCCTCAATTTCGTGGCGGTTGTGGTGATTCATTTCATCTGCAAAAGCGGCACCGACCTCATTTTTCACGACACCGAGTTGCAGTTCGACCCGCATCTGTACGCAATGGTTTGCAGCTTTATCTTGACGTTGGTCATCTCCGGGGATCGTTGCTTGTGCAGACGGTTGCAGCAGCCGCGGTAAAGGATCCCGCCAACGGGATGCGAGTTTCCTGCGCCGGTTGTTGCGTCCGAGAACTTGGTGGCAAGTGGCCAGTCGAGCGTCGAGTGACCGAAAATTCACGGCGCAATGGAGTTCGAGGTCGCTCGACTCGGTGTTGAATCACTGCGCGACGCCCCAAATCGCACGGCAATTGGATTTGTCACGGAGAAGGAGAGTCTTTGGACAAAGTCAAAGCAAATTGATATTGGACACGACTGCTGGTGGAAGAGATATCGCAATTCGCATTCAGGACTTTGTGGTCGTGCATTGTGCCGCTGGAGAGTATAATCACTTGCAGCAAGTGCGATGGAGTGCAGATGGAGGAGTGGTGGAAATTGATGGACCGAGAGGCCCAAAGCATGTGTATGCCCCCAATGAAGGTGCATCGAGGAAGAGTGTGGACATGAAGCGGAGAGAGTCATTGTAGGGGTCTTATTTTGGCCAACATAAAGAAACTTGAATACTCCAGCAGTTTAATTTGTACCCTACACTCGGAGCGTGCTATAACGTCAGTGTGCTAGCGTGACGCATTCTGCGCTTGCGCGGGCAGCATTAAAAGAATTCAACGCACACAGAAGGGCATTTCAACGTCTACTGTAGATTAGTCAAGGCAGACCGAGCTTTGAGTCATTATGAGCGTCATGTCATCACTCAATGATTCTGAGTCATAAAACTATGCACGCAATTATAGTATAAAGTATTGGAGTTTGAATTTGAAGTTGGCGGCAACATTCTGGATGATCAATACCGAGACTTGGTCAATGATGATGGCTCGTGGAGTGGCGGGGTAATGTTGGCTTTGTGTCGGTTTTGTCGTCTTCATTTAGGCTTTGGTGTTTACATGAGCCGCGCGTTGCATCATGCAGCTTACATGTCCGTCGGTATCGGTTGAGCTAACGTATTAATTTATGGAGTGCATTCTTGGTTTGATGCACCGCATAATATGCATTGATGCACGAAACCGTGCAACAAACTGCATGCATCAAACAACGCTACCTACAATCGCCCATTGCATATATGATGTACCGTACGATGATAATTATGGTGTACTTCCCGGTAAGTTGACGTAGACCTCGCCGATAGATGTACTGTGCTGCATAGTCTGTGCAGTCCGTATTGGGAGTACCGTTTCGAGACAACCAAATGCTGATGAGGATAGTACGTCGTCACTCAGCGCCTTCACTAGAGATACGCAGGTCCTCTGGAACAGTTGGGATCCATTTTCCAGATTTGCTTGGGTCACTGTAGCCATTCTGATTGTACGCTTGTATGACTTCAAACTTTCTCCGCCAGCAAAGACCACGAGGAACTATTTTATCTCCCGTGTTTTACTGCAGTCTCGCATTCTACACTTACATATTCATTCGTTCTGCTCATTCCATGTTCGTACTTGCCGCACTAGAGCTAATCCGTAGAGTAGAGCCTCTACAGATGCTGAGTTCCGTATTTACATGTTCGTTGTCATAAAGTGCAAACTAAGATTTAATCGAACGAGACAATTCCAGCTCTCGTATACTGTATCTAACCTTATAGCAGAGCCCTCCACTCTGCACCAACCATGCTGCTCCTGATTATGAAGTAGCGGGGCATTTTGCTGATTGTGGCGCCACACGCGAAGGTCGGTTGGTATGGCCGGTTGTACACAGATTGTGGGACCCAGGAGTCCTGATGGAGTCCCCGCAGGATCGTATTAGGATCGGTAATGCCGATCCGAGCAGAATTAAACATCGAGAGAATATGTGGCAAGGAATTGCATCTGGTTCAATCAAATCTTGTTGCGCGGAGTCTGTCCGCCTATATCAAACCCTATGATTCATAGGTGGGTAAGACTGTCGCCAACGAGCTACTGATAGACAACCACTTTGCAATTTGCTTACTTGAGCCCACACTTCGGATTTGGTGTCGCTATGAAGATCTTAAGAACCACAATTACATTCGCCGGTGCTGCACTCGCTGCCCAAACAGCTCCATCGTTGGCACAGCAGGCTGGTACCCAAGTGCCTGAAGTCCACCCAGAGCTGACGTCACAGCTGTGCACTAAAGTCACCGATGTGCTGGCTCAAGTTGGCCAAGTTGACCAAGTTGACGTGAAAGCTGGAGCTTCCACTTGCGTAACCGAGAAATCGTCGGTGGTTATCGATGCAAACTGGCGCAAAATGAACGCGGTGGGAACGACGAAAGCTTGTTACGAAGACAACGAGTGGGATACGACCGTTTGCTCAACCCCGAAGGAATGCGCTAAGATATGTTCTCTCGAAGGTGCGGACTACGCGGGTAACCACAGCATCACAACGACGGGCAACGAGCTGAGTTTGAAGCTGCAAACGCCTGGTGGTGTCGGCACTCGCGTGTACATGTTGGACGCGTCGGGTACCAAGTACAAACAGTTCCAGTTGCTGAACCAAGAATTCACCTTTGAGGTTGATTTGTCTTCGCTACCCTGCGGTACCAACGGCGCGCTCTACTTTTCCAAGATGGATGCTGACGGTGGCACCTCTCGCTTCCCTGTAAACACTGCTGGTGCAGCTTACGGCACAGGCTACTGCGACGCTCAATGTCAAAAGGATATCCGCTTCCTCAACGGCGAAGGCAACTTCAACAACACCTACGGCTCGTGTTGCACTGAGATGGATATCTTAGAGGCCAACAGCATGGCCGAGACGTATGTGACTCACCCTTGTTCAACCGAAGGTCAACAGAGCTGTTTGGACGCCAAGGACTGTGGAAACACTCCCGAAACGCGCTACACAGGCTGGTGTGATCGACCGGGCTGCGATTTCAACCCCTTCCGCAGGGGCAACAAGGAGTTTTACGGACGTGGCAAGGAGTTCGACATCGACACAACTCGTCCATTCACTGTGGTGACGCAGTTCGTGACCGACGACAATACGGAAAAAGGCGAGCTGGTGGAAATCCGTCGTCTGTACAAGCAGGACGACCGCGTGATCGACAACCCCACCAGTACGTGGCCCACTTTAAACACCACGGATTCGATCACCGATGACATGTGCAAGGCATCCAAGTCATACTTCAACGACCACCCATACGTCATGGGCGGACTTGCTCAGCTTGGTCGGGAAATGGTCGGTGGCATGACGCTGGCTATGAGCATCTGGGTCGACTACGGATCCAACATGTCGTGGCTTGACAGCTACAAGACAGGCGAAGATCCGAGCCTTCCTGGTGTTTTGCGTGGCCCTTGTCCGAACCCTGGTGGTGATCCGGAGAGCGTGTTTGCCGAGAGCCCAGACGCTACTGTGAAGTTCATGAACATCCGTTCAGGAGATTTCGGATCGACGTACTAGATTGTACACGATATCAGTGCTAACATGAACAATGGCAAGTACTTCAAACAGTTCTACCTTAATTGGCAGTCATGCTTGCTTGTTAGAGAACTTCTCTGAGAGAAGCACATACTAGAATAAGTTTCGTTACCAACGACACCGTAATGCCATTATGGCAGGACTGATTGATACTAGTTTCCGAGTCATGCTCTTTTCCGACTAGTTCGTAGTCCCAATTGTCCTGATACCGGACCATACTGTATCATTGATACGTCATCACATAGTCACCTCTGACGAAGAGTATGAAGCACTTCTATGAGCAGCACGAACAATAAAAACGCGTTCGCACATTTTCAGCAGGGCAGTCATTTGAGCGAGGTTGAAACGCGATTTTTCGTTTGTAGCAGCTGGTTCGTCACGGAGATTGGAGTCGCGACAGAGAACAGTCGGTTGGACAGGATCTCAGTGGCTTGTGCTCCATGATCTGCTAGGGAAACCACCAGGGTTCACGCCATCACCATGGTGTGCCGTCGCAGAGCTCGTTATATTCGCAGTATATCCGGTATATTTGCCCCCACACGACCTCTTGCTGATACCATGCTGTTGTAGGAGAAACATTGAATCCCCGCACCCATGCTCTGCCGGCACAACTATCGACTTTAGCTATAAGAGTCGATACAACATGCTGCTCAAGGTGAACCAAATTGATGCGTCTGGCTATTTTGTTGTGGCTGTGGCCGCACTCCTGTCAAGGCTGCGAGGCCAAATCAGCGACGACGGGTTCGAAGCTGGCAGAGCGTAAGGTGCAGTAAGTCGATGCGGTCCACGACCGACAAGCGATTCCTGTGCACTACCAAAAACAGAGAAGTTCGATGACGACGACTACCACGACTGCGGCGCCCAAAAATGACAATGTACTGCTTTCCTAACGTTGCGCGCCAATACATAACTCGTTGACGACGTCTCCATTTCCATCACACAGAAAAACGTGCGAGTCGTATCATACACCCGAATATCTTCTTGCAGATCTACAGTATGAATAATACATAGTGCTCGGTTCCACTGGGCAACGAAGTCACAAATCAATTGTCTGCGTAGGGCTCCCCTCCATGGATGAAATCTTACGGGCTGCACCGTGCCAGCGGTCATCAAGTAGCATGTTCTCAACGCTCGAGATAATGCTGTCAACGCATCCTCCAACCACTTGCATATTCCCCGCTTGTAAACTCGCGGCGTATGGTCCAGGTGTCAGTGCAAGCTGAGATTGGCACACCACTGTGACAACCGATTCCAAAGGATGCGACTGTGATCTAACAACCGAGGCCCACATGGTGTCAGCATGCCTAGTACTTCCGTTCGCCAACGTAAATGATGATTTCCACAAGAACGTGATGGCACTAGAGTCGCCACTTGGAGAGCTAACGAGTGAACCTGCTTGAGGTTCTGGGTTCTTTGATCGTCGGACCGCTGCGTGAAAGTTGACTAACTCAGTCTTATCTTCCACTTGGATGCTGTATTGAGACTTGTGACAGCATATATCTGGCGTTCGTTCCACGATCTTTGCATCAATCGGGCAGTCATTTTCAGACGCAAAACTATTTTTTGGGCAAGACAGTGCTGTCCATAATGTTGCCGACGTTGAGTGCACGTCGAATGGAATGCGACGTACACACACCAGAGTTGACTCGAGATCCCCCTGCTTCGTGTTCGACCACCGATCCGTCAGCAAATTAACTCCATCGCATCTTCCTGACTCGTCGAATAGATGAATACCATGCTCCGCAAATGCCATCGGCATCTGTGGTAACGCTGACTGAGCCTGAGCCTTCAGTTGACAGAGTACGAGGTCGTCATCCGCTTGCTGATGCAGTGTTGCCATTCTCACGAGACTCGAAGCGTCAACTGCCCGCCGTTTCTCACATAGCAGCTCCCACAGACGCTGAATCCAGTCTGCGTTGCTCTGCACACGTTCGTTCAAGTCGCGATTGGTGCGTTCAGCTGCTCGTCTGGCGCGTTCCTGGCGGTTGGAGAGTGAACGCCACGCAGAGTCGGCGCTATATTGAGACTGGATCAATTGTGACTGCGGCCGCTCGCCTCGACTGAGCGCGGCCACGTGCGCTTCTAGCTCGCGACTGAGGCTTCGTAGTGTCACCAGTTCTGCTTTCTCACGGTCTCGCGTCGAATTTCGTTGGCGGGGCTTGCGCATAATGTGTGTAGGAGCTCCTTCCAGTCTTGTCAAGTATTTTTAGCAAGTGGTTGGGTCTGATAGAGTCAGTCGAGCATCGCGGACAGACAGAATTCTGTCTGTCCACAATCATATGGAATTGTTTACATATGTTTGAGTAAACGCACCTGAAGGGTTAGTCACCACAGCAGTACTCACAGAAGTGGTGACTAACTGCTGGAGTTAGTTTACAAAATCACACGTTACTTTACGGTACATGCATATCCATGTCTACGGGACGCTCAACATACTGGTCCTTCAGGTTTATCCTGATGATGGCACTACGCCACACTATCGTAGTCGCTACGACAGCAGATTCAAATCGAGGCGACTAATTGGAATCCAACGTCGTCAAGTCTGCACTTGACCAGCAGTCGTCTGCCACCGTGTTCCTCATTCTTCAATTGTCCACCTCGACACAACACAACCCACATCCAGCCCACCACTACCAACCATGCGCATCGCCGTCGTCGGAACCGGAGCATTCGCCAAGCACTACATCGACGAACTACCTGCTGCTGGACACGAAGTCGTCGTCCTCACACGCTCGCACAAGGACTCCTTGGACGGCAAGCCGGGCGTCGTCGAGCAGCGTATCACCGACTACTCGTCAGTACCGCAACTCGTGGAGCTACTGGATGACTGCGACGCACTCGTTAGCGCCATCTCCGACCTCACACAGACGTTCGTGGACGTCCATGTGGCGTTGATCGAGGCGTGCAAACAGACGCCCAAGTGCAGGCGCTTCATCCCGTCCGGCTACGGTGGCAACGTGGAAGAGTTTCGCGAAAAGCCAGAGTCTTTGTTTCACCATGACGCCGTCGTGCGGGATGCGCTCATGGAGCAAGACGAACTCGAGTGGACGGCCGTCTGCATCGGGTGGGTCATGGACTACATCGTCCCGACCGCCAACCGCTACCACGCCGACGGCGGCCCGATATTTCCCCTGGACCTGCACACGAAGACCATGACGATCCCAGGCACAGGCAACGAGGTTTTCACGACCACGAGCGTGCGTGACATGACGAAGGCCGTGGCGCAACTGCTCAAGAGCACCAAGAAGTGGCGCCCCTACACGTACGTGCAAGGCGCAGAGACGACGTGGCTGGAGGTGGCCGAGGTGATCAAGACGGTGGGTGGGATGCCGGACCTGAAGGTTTCGTTTGAGCCGCTTGACGACATCCGGGCGACGCTCGCGAAGAAGGAGTCGTTTTTCTCCATTCTGACGGCAGAGCTCAAGCTGATCGCGCCTTCGGGAGAGCTCAAGTTCGACCAGGCGAAGGTGCAGCGCGACCGCGCCGAGTTTTTCCCGGACATCCACTTCCGTACGCCTGCGGAGCTGGTGAAGGCTGCGAAGGACGATGCCAAGCTGATTGTGTAAGATGACTCGGCCAGCACCGATAAACACAGGGATTAATGGAGCTTAATCGAAGAGAGCTTGTTGATTTTCATTTGGACTGTTTCTTCATAATTGCTATATGTCGTGTGGCTTTGAATGTCCTGTGGGCTTTCCTTTAGTTGTTCAGTTTGTGTTGCTTCCTACCCTCGGAAGCCCCCTGGTCGTCGTTGCCACCTTCTTCGGACTCGCATGTCTTGGCAGTCTACTGCACATAATCTCTTTCCAAAACACATTCCCACCTGAACAAGGCCGTATCACCACGGAGTCCGTGGCACGGACTACTGTATGTCGATCGGTTGCACCAGATGTCTATCCTATGGATATGCACAGGATCGGAATACCGTAAGTGCTGCTCATAGAAGCCATGCGCCTGGTGTCCTGTGTGGTGATGTATCATTCTTCTTAGCCAAGTGGTGACTAAACAAGCTCGAGATTCCATACGGGATCGAGAGTAGGAATTCAACGTAAGTAACACCTCCATCATTCGCTGACAACAACAGCAACTACTACAACCTGTCCAGCATCCGCACTACTCAGCTCATTCCGCATTTTGCCTGCATACCAACACGCCTAAATCAGTCCCCGAACCATGCCTTCCTCGACGTTCCAGTCCACCATTAGCATCACGCACATCAGCACGGCGACTGCTATCCTGACCATTGACGACGTCAACTTCCTGCTCGACCCGGCCTTTGACAAGAGCGGGGACTTTGAACAGGAAGGCGGCTTCGTGCTCACGAAGACGGTGGACCCAGCGCTCAATCTGGAGAATCTACCACCTATTGACGCTGTCCTGCTCAGCCACGAAGACCACATCGACAACCTCGACGCCTCGGGGCGTACGCTGCTGAACGGCCGTCGCGTGATCACGACCATGGACGGCGCCAGGAGCCTCGCTCCTCGTCCAGGTGTGCAAGGCCTCGCGCCATGGCAGTCGACCACCATCAAGTTGAACGGCAAAGAGTTCAAGATCACCGCGACGCCGACGCAGCACCTGCCTGGAGGAGAGTGCACGGGCTTCGCGCTCGAATCACCGTCGTTCGGTGTGAATGAGGCAGACGGACTTCCAAATGTGGTGTACGTGTCAGGCGACACGGTTCGCATTCCGGAGCTGTCGACGCAGCTGCCGAAGAAGTTCCACACGGTTGTAGCAATCATGAACCTGGGCAAGGCCATCGCTCCACTGCCGACTGGGCCCGTGCAAATCACCATGGACGGTTTGCAGGCGGCTCAGCTGACGCGCGACATTGGAGCCGAGATCATGGTGCCGTTGCACTATGAGTCCTGGAAACACTTTACTCAAGATGAGGATGGCGTGCGCGAAGAGCTGGAGGCGGATGAAGTGGTGAAGGCCAAGGTCATGTGGGTTGTCCCAGGTGAAGCGACGACGATTCTGTAGTCTTAGTGGTCTGGCAACTCATCTGTGTTGAAATCAAGAGCAGGCTATTAGGACAAACCCAGGCGTATATACCCATTCAATACGATGTGTCGCTCCTTGCAAGACAACAGATCCAACTTCGATCGTTAAGCGCATTTTTTTATCTTGCAACATTCCTCCCTCATTTTGCATGGTGCGAGAAGTTTTAATGAAATAAGTGCTATAAATTGCTCTCAAGTGCTAGGCATGAAGGTACTTATTCCAGCTTCTCCAGCTCGCGGATGCGCTCCAGCATCTCACGTTTAGAGGTTTCCTGCACTTCTCCGCCGAGGATGTATTCGTCCAGCATCGAGTACACCTTGTTGAAATTGAAGACGATGTCAAGCTCGCACACATTCGCAAACTGCTGGTCCAGCAGCTCCACGAAGAGGTGGATGGTCTCAAGCCCCAGCAGTTCGTTGGCTGCGAGGTCCACGCCCAGGATGAAGAAGAGTCCGGCGTAGCGGCGGTAGATGAGCTTGTAGTTGCGGAACTCGATGAAGTTGGTGTGCTTGGCGTCGCGAGCCACCACGAGGCGGTGGATCTCCGCCTCCAAACGCGCCTTCTCCTGGTCCTCAGGCGGCGGCACGTACCACTTGGACAGCCGCGTCTTGCCCTGGCGGTTTTGAAGGAGGAAGAAGCGGATCTGCAGGCACGACGCACAATGAACCATCAGACTCAAGAGCATGGCCATATCGGGGAAGCTTGTACAGTACCATTGCAACTGAAGAAAGAGCTTTCTCGAGGCTATGGCTCCGTGAAGTTTGACACTAAAGCAGGAACTCGTTGTGCGCATGAAGGGACGCGAAAGACAAGTGTAGCCATGTTGGGTGGTTTCGATGTAGCCATGTCGACTATTCGCCAATGAAATGATGCCACCCAATACCACCATCTTTTCACATCATATATCCTATTGTTTGTATGTCGATATCCAGTAGGATCGTCAGTCTGGAAAAAGGGAGGAAGTCGTCAAAGCCAACATGGTACGCTGCGTATCCTCCATCTTCACGAGGCTGTATCTCCACCAATACTCCTCTTCACAACCCCTACCTTGCATGATCTCCCTGCTCTCTGTCTCCTCTTTCCTCTCATCTGACTTTTGTCTCTCAACGATGTCTAGCCGCTCCGTCTGGACATCAAACGTAAACTCAGTTCTCGCTCCGAGCGGGTCAAGAGTGTAGATCTGCACCCCACGGAGCCGTGGGTGCTCTCCGCCTTATACTCCGGCAGCCTCATGATCTGGAACTACGCCACGCAGTCGTTGGTCAAAACGCTCGAAGTGTCGTCGCTCCCCGTGCGCAACGCCAAGTTCGTGGCTCGCAAGCAGTGGATCATCGCCAGCTCGGACGACATGCAGATCCGCGTCTTCAACTACAATACGATGGAGAAGGTCACGGCCTTCGAGGCCCACAGTGACTACATCCGCCACATTGAAGTGCACCCGACGCTGCCCTGCTTCCTCACCTGTGCAGACGACATGACCATCAAACTCTGGGACTGGGACAAGAACTTCACGTGCACGCAAGTGTTCGAAGGCCACGGCCACTACGTCATGATGGTCAAGTTCAACCCCAAGGACGCACACTCGTTTGCGAGTGCCTGTCTGGACCGCACGGTGCGGGTTTGGGGACTCGGATCGTCCCACGCGCATTTCTCCCTCGAAGGACACGAACGCGGAGTGAATTGTGTGGCGTACTACCCAGGAGGAGACAAACCGTACTTGCTCTCGGGAAGTGACGACCGCACGGTGAAAGTGTGGGACTACCAGACCAAGGCCATCGTCCACACGCTGGACGGACACGGGAACAACCTCACGTCGGTGCTGTACCACCCGAGACTGCCGTTGATTATTTCAGCGTGTGAAGATGGAGCTGTGCGGATGTGGCATTCCACAACGTACCGTGCGGAGACCACTCTGAATTACGGCATGGAACGCAGTTGGTCACTGGCAGCGCTGCCGTCGGCTAACACATTGGCTATCGGGTACGACGAAGGTACCATTGTGCTGCGATTGGGACACGACACCCCTGTTGTGAGCATGGACGCTGGTGGTAGCGGCAAGCTTATCTGGACGACCAACAATGAAGTCCACACAGCAGGTGTGAAGGGCGTGGTGGCTGAAATGGGTCTACAAGATGGCGAAAAGCTGCCGCTGGTGTCGCGAGACCTCGGCAGCTGTGAAGTGTACCCACAGAAGGTGCAGCACAACAGCAACGGACGATACGTTGTAGTCTGCGGCGACGGCGAGTACATCATCTACACGGCACAGCAGCTGCGTAACAAAGCTTTCGGTGCCGCATTGGACTTCTGCTGGTCTCCTACGGGCACGGGCGACTATGTGGTGCGCGAAAGCATCTCGAAGCTTACGCTCTTTCGCAACTTCAAGGAGGTCAAGAGTGAGAAGCCGCGTGTGCTGTCTGCCGAGGGTCTGTTCGGCGGATCCGGTGCTATCGGTGTGAAGGGCAATGACAGCATTGCCATGTTTGACTGGGAGGAGATGCGCCTGATCCGTAAGATCGATGTGGTCGTGAAGAATGTCTTCTGGTCTGAGAATGGCAGCCTCGTTGTCCTCGCGTGTGAGTCGAGTTTCTTTGTGCTACGTTACAACAAGGAACTGGTAGCACAGGCTTTTGCTGCGGGCACAAACAGCGCCGAAGAAGGTGTGGACGGTGCCTTTGACCTGCTGCACGAAATCTCCGAGAAGGTGGGCACCGGCACCTGGGTCGGAGACTGTTTCCTGTACACAAACGCTGGTGGTCGACTTAACTACTACGTGGGTGGCGAGGTTATGACGCTCGCCCACCTAGAGCAGAAGATGTACTTGCTGGGCTACCTTCCTCGCGAGAACCTCGTGTTTCTCATGGACAAGATGAAGAACGTGGTGAGTTACACTGTATCGTTGGTCATGCTGGAGTATCAGACGGCTGTCGTACGCCGTGATTTTGAGAGTGCAAACGCCATTCTGCCCAAGATCCCAGCGGACCAGATGGATTACGTCGCGCGCTTCCTGGAGTCCCAAGGCTTCAAGGAGGAGGCACTCGCGTTGAGCACCGACCCGGACCAAAAGTTCGACCTTGCCGTGCAACTCGCTAAGTTGGACGTGGCGCGCGACATTATGCTGCAGGAAATTGACAAGGGTTCAGATAAGGACAAAGATTTGGACACGGAGACACAGCACAAATGGAAACAACTGGGTGACCTGGCGCTCAATGACTGCCAGCTCGCATTGGCTGAGGACTGTGCTCTACGTGCCGATGACTTCAGTTTGCTGCTGATCCTCTACACGAGTCGTGGAGATAAGGAAGGCCTCGTGCGGCTTGCAGGACTTGCTCGTGAGAAACGCCGCTATAATATCGCGTTTATTTGCTGGCTACTGCTAGGCAAGACGACTGAATGCGTTGAGATGTTGAAAGAGACTAAGCGTTTCCCGGAGGCCGCCTTCTTTGCGCGCAGCTACTGCCCGTCTAAGATGCAGCTGGTCATGGACAAGTGGCGCGAAGACCTGGCAGGAGTTAGCTCTCGGGCTGCGAAGGCTCTCGCCGACCCAACGCGTAACGCTGACCTGTTCGAGAACTTAGAATTGTCTTTGCAGGCGGAGGCAATGCTTCTCGCGCAGAATGGCGGGGAGGAGAGCAATGCCCCCGCTCAATCCTACTTGGCAAAGAAGGAACTGTTGGAAAGTGAGAATATCCTAGAGCTCATCCTGAGCGGGGTGCTGCGGCTACCTTTACTACCAGTATTGGCGCAGCTGACACTTTTCACGACGCTGCAGCATCAAACGCAGAAGCCGAAGCGCATGCACTATCGCAAGCACAAGCTCAGGCTCAGGCCGAAGCAGAGGCTGCCGCTGCTGCTGAGCAGTTCGCGTTCCAACAAGCACAAGCCCAGGCTCAGGCTGAAGCAGAGGCTGCCGCTGCTGCGGAGCAATTGGCGTTTCAACAAGCACAAACTGAGGCTCAGGCTCAGGCTGAAGCAGAGGCTGCTGCTGCTGCGCAGCAATTGGCTTTCCAGCAAGCACAAGCCGAGGCCCAGGCTGCTGCACAAGCTCAAGCACAAGCAGAGGCGCAAGCACGGGCGGAAGAAGAAGCCCGACAGCGTGCGGAGGCGGAGGCATATGCCCGCGCCAAGGAAGAGGAAGCTGCACGGCTGTATGCCGAGCAGGAGGCTGCTGCGGCAGCACAGGCGCAAGCTCAGGCTGAGGCGGAGCTCCAGCGACAACAGCAAACCATGGCGTCGTTGAGCAGTAGTGGCCACAGTGCTGATGGCGGCTTCGGATTTGGTTCTTCGTCGGCCTCGAACGAGTTTGGGTTCAGTAACGACTTTGGCACGTCGTCTGTCTCATCATTGAACAGCAGCCAGCACGGATTTTCGTCCTTGGAGGCATCAGGTTTTGGCCTGACGACGACACAGACGACCGCGACAACGACCACGACAACGACCACGACGACCACGACGAGCGGCACGACTGGAGAGCTGCTAGACTTTGAGCTGGACAACGCTGACATCCAGTTCGAGGACGACGACGATGCTGACTGGGGCGAGATGTAAATTCCGCGTGCTAGTTGATGTCGATCGTTCTCAAATACACACAAATCTTAGTTCCGTTTCTTACAGTGAATTGTCTACGAAGCATTGACGCGTCGCCAATTTGCTTGCAGCTCTCGTTCTTGCTATTGCTAAACGTGCTATGCATAGTGGCCAAGTACTACAACTTCAACTTCTTATCCAATGAGTGCACATTGCATTAACTAATCCAAGAGCCGAATACGATCCAAGTGAACGACACGACACCAAGTCGGTAGCTGCATCCCTCTCCTTAGCGACCACGAGGTGTGCCCACACGTAGTTCTCGAATGCAGCTAATCGATGACCATGCTGACGCATATTGAATTCCATGCTTACAGTGTAGCGTCCTGGTGACAACCCAGGTTAGCAGAGGCGAACAAATGCGCTTGCGTACGGCGGCAGCATTGAGAGCGTCAACGAAGAGAGAAGTTCAAGGGCCTCTGCTTGTAAAAGCAGACGGTGGATTTCTCGCCTGTGCGTATGCATCGGCAACGCGAGGCGATACTTGTTGGAGACCGCTCGCATTCCAAAACTGCTGAAGCTCTTGCCACCGAGCGTTGCTGTGAGACGCATGCCGTCCAGCAGGTCCAGTCCCATCGGCTGCAGTGCCAGTTGGCGAATGTTCGAGACGGCATGGGCCGTTTCAGTCGGTTTGCAATAGCGGCCACGTACCCATGTCTTGTACCTCCAATATTTCATACAGATCCATCCTTCCATTCAAGTGAAATATATACAAATCAGACCTCTATCATCGTATACCCTGGTCAACCCATTCTGCACGTCCTTTCCAGTCCTGGCCCGTCACAATCTAGAAGCTTCGATGGCAGGAGGCAAGACCTACCCTTATCCCATGTGTTTCAAGCCTGCATCTTCATACAAAGTGTGTACATCCCCCTCCTTCTAGTCCCTCGAACGTTCCACGTCAACGATTGGCTTAAAAGCGCCAAAGATCGCAGCCCATACATTTTGCTCTCCCCACTCTCACTCTTCAATTTTCCCTGTCGGAAACAGATCCAGTCAAAGACAAACACTCTCGAAGACACACAATGAGCGCGGAAGCCGAAACGTTCGCCTTCTCGGCCGACATCAACCAGCTGCTGAGTCTGATCATCAACACGTTCTACTCGAACAAGGACATTTTCCTGCGTGAGCTCATCTCGAACGCCTCGGATGCTCTGGACAAGATCCGCTACTCGTCGCTGACGGACGCCAGCGTGCTGGACACGGACAAGAACCTCGAGATCAAGGTGATCCCGGACAAGGCCAACGGCACGCTGACCATCCAGGACTCTGGTATCGGTATGACGAAGGCCGACCTCATTAACAACCTGGGAACGATCGCCAAGTCGGGCACCAAGGCCTTCATGGAGGCTCTGGCTGCCGGCGCTGACATCAGCATGATCGGTCAGTTCGGTGTGGGTTTCTACTCGGCCTACCTGGTGGCCGACAAGGTGGTGGTCCACTCGAAGCACAACGACGACGAGCAGTACGTGTGGGAGTCGGCTGCCGGCGGTTCGTTCACCGTCACGCCTGACACGTCGGAGCCCATCCAGCGTGGTACCCGCATCGTGCTGAAGCTCAAGGAGGACATGCTCGAGTACCTGGAGGAGCGCAAGCTGAAAGACCTGGTAAAGAAGCACTCTGAGTTCATTGGCTTCCCCATCAAGCTGTACGTCGAGAAGACGGAGGAGAAGGAGGTGACGGACGACGAGGAGGACGAGGATGACAAGGAGGAGGATGACGACAAGCCCAAGGTGGAGGAAGTCGACGAGGAGGAAGGCGAGAAGAAGAAGAAGACCAAGAAGATCAAGGAGGTGACCCACGAGTGGGACCACCTCAACAGCCAGAAGCCCATCTGGATGCGCAAGCCGGAGGACGTGACCCACGAGGAGTACGCCTCGTTCTACAAGTCGCTGACCAACGACTGGGAGGAGCACGCTGCCGTCAAGCACTTCTCTGTCGAGGGCCAGCTGGAGTTCAAGGCCTGCCTGTTCACGCCCAAGCGCGCCCCGTTCGATATGTTCGAGGGTGGTGCCAAGAAGAAACTGAACAACATTAAGCTGTACGTGCGTCGCGTGTTCATCATGGACAACTGCGAGGAGCTCATGCCCGAGTACCTGTCGTTCGTCAAGGGTGTTGTCGACTCGGAGGACCTGCCGCTGAACATTTCGCGTGAGACCCTGCAGCAGAACAAGATCCTGCGTGTGATCAAGAAGAACCTGGTGAAGAAGTGCCTGGAGATGTTCGCCGAGCTCGCCGAGGACTCGGAGAAGTACAACAAGTTCTACGAGGCCTTCAGCAAGAACCTGAAGCTGGGCATCCACGAGGACTCGACCAACCGCACGAAGATCGCCAAGCTGCTGCGTTACCACTCGACCAAGTCGGGCGAGGAGCTGACGTCGCTCGACGACTACATTTCGCGCATGCCGGAGAACCAGCCTGGCATCTACTACGTGACGGGCGAGAGCAAGAAGTCGGTGGAGAACTCGCCGTTCATTGAGAAGCTGAAGAAGAAGGGCTACGAGGTGCTGTTCATGGTCGAGGCCATAGACGAGTACGCTGTGCAGCAGCTTAAGGACTACGAGGGCAAGAAGCTGATCTGCGCCACCAAGGAGGGTCTGGCCATGGAGGAGACCGAGGACGAGAAGAAGTCGTTCGAGGAGGCCAAGGCCGCCACTGAGGGCCTGTGCAAGCTGATGAAGGAGGTCCTTGACGACAAGGTCGAGAAGGTCCAGATCTCGAACCGTATCGTGGAGTCGCCGTGTGTGCTGGTGACGGGCGAGTACGGCTGGTCAGCCAACATGGAGCGTATCATGAAGGCGCAGGCTCTGCGTGACAGCAGCACGTCGGCCTACATGTCGTCCAAGAAGACGATGGAGATCAACCCCTGCACCCGATCATCAAGTCGCTGCGCGAGAAGGCTGAGGCCGACAAGAGCGACAAGACGGTGAAGGACCTGATCTGGCTGCTGTACGACACGTCGCTGCTGACGTCGGGCTTCAGCCTGGACGAGCCCACGACGTTCGCCAACCGCATCCACCGCCTCATCAAGCTCGGCTTGAGCATCGACGACGACGATGACGCCGCCGACGAGTCGATGGAGGACCTTCCCCGCTTGAGGGCGAGGACGAGGAGGAGAGCACGATGGAGGAGGTCGACTAAGCGTTGCGCTGTAGTTATTGGCGAGAGTGAAGCTCGTCTCTCTTTCTCTGGTTAGCTTTGCATGCTGTATCTCCTTTTTTGGTGGTAAGGTTTAGTTTAGATGCCGCAGGCATGGTCTTTTATTTTATGATAATCGAGATTCGATTCGCCTGGCCTTCTCATGTTGGTTGTCATCTCTTTGTGTGTTGGTCTTGATGTAGTCGGCAACTTGGCTTGAAAAGCGTATCCATCGAAAACAATGTAGCCATCTGAAAAAGCGTAGCCATTTCGACCTATTCTAGCCGCGACGTCTCCGCCAGTCAATTGCCTGATATGTTCCGCCTCTCTCATTCGCTAATATTGTTTTCAGCGAATCACTGCGTCGCATCCTGACCGCCATATGATAACCCGATGCAGCCATCCACAGGCGTCACTTGGCCAAGAGCTCACAGAGAGACGCTGCAACGATGGACGTGGCCGCGCTGCACAACATCCTGCTGCACACCTTCAGCAATGACGAAGCGGCCCGCAAGGCTGCCGAGGAGGCTGTTGCCGGACTGCACAACGTTCGAGGCTCGGTCCAGCTGCTCATCCAGATCACCGTCGAGGCTTCTGTGACGCGTGAGATCCGCCAGGCCGCCGCTGTGTCCCTCAAGAACTTGGTGCACAAGTACTGGGAAGGAGCCGACGGTCCGGACGGTCAGTGGGTGCAGATTATCAGCCCTGAGGACAAGGCGCTGGGTCGTCAGAACGGCCTCGAAGCTCTGCTCGTCTCGGAAGACTCGAGCATCCGCTCGCTACTGGCCGAGACCGTCGCGTACATCGCGCGCTTCGACTTCCCGGACACGTGGCCGAACCTGATTGAGGAGATCTGCAAGAACGTGCAGAGCGGAGACGCCAACCGGATCATCAACGCGCTGCTGGCGCTGCGTCGTGTGGTCAAGAACTTCGAGTACCGCGCGGAAGACCGTCTCGAGCCGCTGTACAAGTTGGTGGAGGTGGTGTTCCCCATGCTGCAGAACATGATGGTGCAGATGCAGACCAACAACTCTCTGGAGGCCGCCAAGATGATGCACTTGATCCTCAAGACCTACTGGTCGTGTGTCAAGACGAACCTGCCGCCGCACATTGCGCAGACCGAGCAGGTGGTTGCGTGGATGAACATTTTCCGCATGGTGATCGCCAAACCTTTGCCGGAAGCGAGCGAAGGTGGGGAGCCTGCTGGCCAACCGACGGACGAGGAAGAGCGCGGCAACTGGCCCTGGTGGAAGCTCAAAAGTGGGCGCTGCAGATTCTCTGCCGCTTCTACACGCGTTACGGCAACCCCAAGAAGGCTGAGGACGAGTACCTACAGATGAGCACGGTGTTCCGTAACCAGATTGCACCGGAGCTACTGCCGTGCATTCTGGAGACACTCTCTCTTCGCAAGAACGGTCGTTTCTGTACCGATCGTGTGGTGCAGCTGTCTCTTGTGTTCCTGCAGGAAGCCGTGGACTCGGCTGTGACGTACAAGCTGATCAAGCCGCACTTGGGATTCCTGCTGTTTGAGGTCATTCACCCGGTGCTGTGCCTGACCCCAAAGGACTTGCAACTGTGGGCCGAAGACCCGCACGAGTTTGTGCGTAAGACGAACGATGTGTTCGAAGACTTTCTGGACCCGGTCTACGCTGCTGCGAACTTGCTGGCTGATCTGTGCACTAAGCGCGGTAAGGACTGCCTGCCGAATGTGCTGGCGTTCTACAACAATATCCTCAGCACTTACCTCGCCGCTCCCGATGACAAGAAGGACTATATTCAGAAGGATGCTGCGCTGCACGCCCTTTTCTCTCTTGACGGTGTGCTGACCAAGTCCAAGGCGCACAAGGATCAGGTGGAGTCTATGATTATTACGCACATTCTTCCCGAGTTTAAGAACCCGCACGGATTCCTTCGTCTCCGCGCGTGCAAGATCTTCTCGCGCAAGTACATTGAGGGTATCCAGTTCAAGGATGAGCAGACGCTTGTGAACATCGTGACCGGCATGCTGGACGCTATGTTTGACCCGGAGCTGCCTGTGCGTATTGAGGCCGCGAAGACAATTCGATTTGTGGTCATGTATCCGCACTCCGACACGGTTGTTGAAGTTCTTCGTCCGCGTCTGCCCCAGATTCTGGAGCAGTTCTTCAGTCTTATGGACGAGATCGGCAATGATGAGGTTGTTGTGGCGCTTGAGCACATCATTGACCGATTCTCTTCGGAGATCGGCCCATTTTCGCTGCAGCTGGTGGCCAAGTTCGTCGAGTTCTTCAGCCAGTTCACATCCGTTGCCGACGAGGATGAAGATGCGTCGCTTGCTGCTGTGTCGTGCCTTGACGCCATCAACACGATCCTCATGAGCATCCACAACCACCCCGAGTTGTACCCGCTGCTTGTGCCGACGCTTGCGCCGGTGATTCACAAGATCCTGACGGACTTCGACTACGTCGAGTACATGGAGAGCGGCATTGACATTCTGGGCTCGTTGGCGTTCTACAGCCACAAGATCGCTCCAGAGCTATGGGCGCTGTTCCCACTTATCTTCGCAAGCTTCAACGACTGGGCTTCGGACTACCTCACGAACTTCGTGCCGGTCATCGACAACTATGTGGGCCGCGACATTGAGGGTTTCCTCTCTGGTGCCGCCACGGACCCTTCCACTGG
Organism: Phytophthora boehmeriae; assembly: GCA_011947355.1. NCBI lineage: Eukaryota > Oomycota > Peronosporomycetes > Peronosporales > Peronosporaceae > Phytophthora > Phytophthora boehmeriae. Next base: position 47,234 of record JAAVTJ010000384.1, on the reverse strand, counting down.
CGCCACTGTGCGTTACCTGGAACTCGTGTTCAACATGGCCAAGACGGTGTTCGAGAGCAAGAACGTGCAGGAAATCGACCTGTGCGCTGCTTGCCGTCTGTTGTACTCGCTGCTGCACAACCTGTTTGGTAAGGTTGACGAGTGCATTCCTCCCATTACTCTGATGGTATGCACAAAACTTGCTGAGCCGCTGGTGGACTCGACTGCCCGCAGTCTTTTGGGTGTGTTTGGCAGCCTGCTGCACTACAACCCTGCACTCACTCTGGACGCTCTGAACTCGCTCGGTGCTGCCGACGGAGTGCTGAAGATCTGGCTGAGCGACTTGTCCCGGTATGACAACTACCTGGACCGCAAGCTGTTTGTGCTCGGTGCGATGTCCATCCTGCGTGCCCCTGCTGATAAGATCCCGGCAGCACTGCGCCCGCACATCAAGCAGCTCATTCAGGCCGCCATGAAGGTTCTGGCCGAGTCCATTCAAAACCCGCAGCCGGGTATCATCGACGGTGGTGAGGAAGGCGAGGAAGGAGAGGACGGAGAACAGCTAGAGGAACTGCTTGAGAACGGCGGCTACGCCTCCAACGAGGACGCTGAGGACGTCGTGGATGACCAGTACTACGCCATCCTGCGTCAGCTGCGCGAGGAGGCTGAGGGTCAGTTTGGCTACGACGACGACGGAGACGAGGACTACGTGAGTTTGCTGGATGAGGTGGACGAGGTGGAATTCTTCCTGAGCTCCCTCCAGGGCTTTGCACAGGCACACGCTCCAGAGTACCAGGCTCTAGGACTGGAGGCTGACGCGACGACGCAACAGGCGCTTGTTCTTTTCCAGGCAGAACACGCCAAGAGGAAGGAGGCCAAGACGACCCAGTAAGAATGTAATCAAGCGAGAGTTTGAGCGATATGTTCAGCAACCGATCGACGGGGGTTTGAACTGGAGGTGTATGGAGAGATGATAAGGTTTTTAAAGACGATACATTTTGTTTGACAAACTTGCACTTTATTGCAGGAGTCTTAAGCCTCCTTCTCTTTCTCAGTGACGCTCTTAAGAAGCAGTCGGTATGCTTCAAAGTCGAACTGCTCCGGTTGGTTGTTGAACTTGTTGACGTGGTCGTAGAGTTTGTCGTCTTGGTAGCTGGCCAGCAGTTGCTGCAGCAGAAGCTCCGACTCCTTCTTGTCCAACATGTTGATGACATCAGCACGGACAAGAGCAAGCTCCTTTTTCTCCAGCAAATTGTCATACAGCGTGACCGCCACACAGGGGGAGCAGCGCTCGGGTCTTCCTTAAAAGCTTCCAGGTATGTCACCAAGAAGCACGACTGCTGGAACTGACACAACATGTTGAAAAAACCATCCTGGCGGTACACTGGGAAGATGAAGTAGGGCGCAGCAGTTGCACGCTCTACAATGGACTGGAACTCATCAGCTGGCAGTGTGGTGGCCACTGCGTCATCCTTGTCCTTGTGGAAGTCTTCCCAGATACTGCGGATCTGACACGGCTGCTCATTCTCCAACAATTCCAACTTGACGATCTGCTCCAATGAACGCGCTCCAGGGTACGAGAACCCAGAACCTGAAGCAGTACTCGCAAACGAGCGAGTAAAGAGTCCGCGGTTGGCAGCGAGCACAGCACGGCGCAGGACGAGCATTGGTGATGATGACAATCGATGGCAGCGACGCGTGTGGACGTTGACGATCAATGTGGTCCACACGTTTTCACAGTTTCACACTATATGGCTACATATAGTGATAACGTGTCAACGAAAACATGGCTACACTTGAAGTGCTCGGTAGTCGATGCTCCACTTGTTTGTTCGATACGTTGCTTTTGCCAAATCGGTAACTCTGGAGCACTCCATGAGCGTGACGCTGTATCTATCATCTATTGTGCAGATCAAGTTCTGCAGATCAAGTTCTGTGCTGTCCTATTGTCAGTATTGAGCAGATTAAGTTCTGTGTCCATGGATTCATGGTTCTCCAATGCGGTATCTTGGTGGACATCAGATCTTTGGGCCTTTGTTTAAGTGCTGACGTCTGCATTGCTATTGCGAGGGTATTCCAGCCTACTGTAGCCTTGCTGCTGCTTCTGAAGTAGCTGCTGGTAGTTTTGGTGCCGCATTAAGCATATTGTTGCTGGTTTCCAGGTTTTAACGCGGTTAGCATGAATGCTTGATAAATGTAACTCGAGAGTATATTTACAAGCGTTCTCGGCAAGAACTATGACTGTATGGGGGATTTCAAGACAACTAAATGCGGGCGGGATTTACAGATAAGAAACATGGATTTGCTGTCTAAGAAATAATAGTCTGGAATCAAGACTTCGGGATGGCTTCCTGTGATGTTGGCCCCTCGTGGCATTGAGCTTCTTACGTAATCAAGCAAGGTGCAACGAGGAAGTAGAAATCTCCGCGTGTATGATGCAAACGGTGTCAACGTTGTGGTTATAAGTAGCCAACGCACAGAGTTCACTCCATTGATCCGTTGTTTGTCCATACGTAACATCTTTTTACAAGGTACCATGTTGTGGAGTATTGTACTAGACGACAGCAACAGCTACAAAACAACGGGAGAAGGGGACCACTGCGGCGTTGACGACGCATGTCCATATTGCTGTAGTAGCCGACACCGGACGACCGCATCATCACTAAACTACTCAACCTTGCCGCGTCAACAAGCAGACTTCATCATCAAGCGCCAACGATTGGTGCTGCGGGGCTGTGGGAGATTTCCAGAGGGCACGTTCCACTGAAGTAGGTAGTAGGAGAATAACTGGAGGCGTTTCGGATTTTTAACTGGCCCTGCCGCTAAGAGGAGGGAGTGGTTAAGGGGGCATAGAATTACAAATTGCGGAAATGCTTCAATCATTTCGGTATTTTCACAGTTGTTAGGGTCGAATTTTGCGGCAACATGGTGAGGTTGCATTTACATCAACTAACGTACTTGTGGCAATTTAGGACCTGCTGTTTTAGACGTGGTTGTGAGGCTGTTTGAGGCAATTGTAAGAGAGTTTTGACTTTTAGAAATCGCAGAGAATTGCATCAACGCTCACATACCTTAGTAAGAGTCTCTCCCAACCCCCCGTGCTAAGCTACTATTACCGCCAGTTCTTTTGCCCGACATCTCGCACTCTAATGAGAGCTGACGCTGACTTCTCCTCGCGCAGGTCAACCAAAGACGCCACGGTTCAAACCAGGGGCTCTTCTCTCAGGAATTCGGGGAATAATCACTAAAAATGCAAAACTTAGTCTATGGAGCATAAACAAGGGCATAATCATTTTATTTTTTGGGTAATGATTATGCACGCACTTAGCAATTTCATGCCTAAAATAGGTTAGGTATTTTAGGTAGAATGGTCAGCTGCTTTTTTACATTTAAAAATATTATCCTCCAGGATCACAATCAACAGGCTGATTGTTTGATAGTGAACCTGCTATACAGTACCGTGCCCGACAAACTATCCAGGAGGATCTATCTTACCTCTTCAGAAGAAGAAGAAGACCATCGATGAAGAAGGCCATCACAGTAATTGAGGCTTAATCCCTATAAGCTAAACTGGTTGAGATATTAACTTCGACGTGGGACAGCCGACGGCGTCATGCTTGCGATTGCAGTGGTGTTTAACATCTTTAACCACAACAAGATCTTGGCTTAAAAACTTGCCAGCATTGCAGGCACGTGAGGCGCTGAATTTTAATGCATTTGACACCATGTCCATCCGAAACAGAAACGTCAAATCCACTGCCAAATTATTTCCATAATCGACGGCAGAATTACGTGCAGGAATCTACTCAAACGCAAACACAAAAGCACTTGATGGATACAACAAGTTCGGTCTTTAAGCAGAAGTTACCTTCACTACTTGGTGTAGGAGATATCTAATCTAATTTTCCCAAAGCGGCCTTTCGTAACTTGTCGGCCTCGTTGTACTTTGCGACAAATGCCTCGTAGAAGCCCCAGTACTTGCTCGTCTTCGGGTCTGCCATCTTGTGGAAACCCAATGCGCGCTGAATCGTCACCGGATTGTATTTCTTCATCATCCTCTCGATATCCTTCTCCTGCTTCTTAGCGGCCTTCTCCGCCTTCTTGATTTCCTTCAACCCAGACTTGCGCATGTTGCGGAGTTTCCACTTGGTCCGGAGACGACCAAGACCGAGGAATCGTTCCTCTTCAGCATCCTCTTCGTCGTCATCATCATCGTCGTCGCCTTCATCGTCGCCTTCATCGTCGCCTTCATCGAGAGATTTCTCGACGGTTGTCCGCAGGGAGCGCTTGGCGGCGCGCTCGACTGCGTTAAGTGCACGGCCTTCAGCGGGGAGTCGGCCAACACGGCGTTGCTGCAAGCCAAGATGATGGCAAGAACCAGGAAAAGCAGACTGTATGGGCGCATGACTGGTTGGTAGGAGCTGCTTGGATGCTGAGAGCAAATTGGAAACTGGCAAAACTCGGTGGCTTGGGTTGGAGCCCAAGACCCTGAAGTCCACTTAGACACCGTGTTGGAGAACGGGGCGAATCCATGGACAGACACAGAAACTTGATCTGCTCAAGAGAACTGCACATCTTCAAGATTGCTGTCTGGTTCGACGCGCAATGGTGCATCAAGGATGTTCTAAGTAACCCATCACCTAGCAAGTTAGTAACTTGGCAAGAGTCTACAGAATTTTTTTATAAAGTATACAAGCATCGGGATTTTGTTTTGTGTATCACTTCTGCAGGCGGAGCAAGCTCTTTGGGACTTGAGGAATGTATGCATGCACAGTCACGGGCAGTCAAGTGTAGTGATGCGAGAACACAAGGTGGTCACCGATATTTGGGTAAGAGTCGCCTGCTTTGTTTTGCTCACCTGCTTGGCACCTACATATCCCAAAGATCACTCTTCCGATTGTGCAGACAGCAGATGGCAATCTGCCAACATTGACGGGGACAAATGACAGCATTTCACTGGTTGTTGCCGTTCGTCAGACGGCAGTGGTTCGGAGTTCCCGCGGTTTTGTGCTGTCCATGAATCCGATGGATTTGGTGAACACGGGAGGAGTTGGTTCCCGAAAAGCAGTAAGCGAAGTACGTAATACTGGCTTAACCTAAATGTACGTTTGCTCGCGCACCAACGGTGTTATGCACACGTGGCTACAGATCCCGCTTCCCCTAGTAATAGCGTGGTATCTCGCTTATCCACGAATGTTATTTTCAGAATAAAATTTGTAAGGATATTTGTGATGCGTGGAAGACAGTTTATCAACGCGATCGTCGCCACCACATCTACACTCACGTCTTCCACTTGGAAGCAGATACCGGAGTGGTGCAAGTATTTAGCAAATATCCATTAACCGCGCATTATGTCCCATATTTTCCTTGCTCCATCTCTTAACCCCGTTCAAATCGATATTACAATTTTGTATAGTTGTTCCGAAGGATATAAGATAATACCAGTATTAAGGGAATGTACAACGACACGTTCTCCTGCACAGAGCGTGCGCTTTTGTTAAGATAGGAAACGTCAGGCTGTGCTCAGAATTTGCTTGATTGACCGGCTGTTTGGTACGTATTATGAAACATTACAGAGCGAGGAGATGTCGTCTTCCGAGTCTACAGGACAAAATTCTGCAAGGTACAGTGTATACCATTCCTTAACGACCTGTATTTCTTGCGAATAGAGTCCTGCTCGTGTAGTGCTGATTCCGTGGTTCGATTGTAGTACACGTGTGCTCCAGAAATGTTCTGCTTGCCGCAAGCGGCTGAGCCTCAGCCTGAGGAGGAGCAGGCGGCACCTGCCAGGCGCTAACGGCACAGTGCGCAAGTCTGCACTGGAGACGTGTGTCCAGCCCCCTGATTTGGATTGAGCGTTTTCAAGTTACTACTGTAGAGTTACCAGTGCCTTGCTTTTGAGTACTGTAATTGTGTCGAGGTTGTGATGCGTACAAGTCGACTGGCGTCGAGTTGCGGCAACCTGCGTGCCTTTATACCTGTGTTGGGCTTCGCGATGGCACACCAGCGAACAATCTGTGAGTACAATAGACAAAGCTGCCGTCTACTAGGTCCAAAACTTTTGCTGGCTACATGCCCCATTTCCTCAGAGCATACGAAAGCACGTTGGGGGCAAGCAGTTCGTTCTTGATATTTGAAAGCGAGCCCCATCGAGTCTCACGGAGTGAGTCGAGGTGGGGCTGCCCTTAGGGAGTGGTTGCGGTGGGTGTTGAAAAGACCGCCATCTTGGCGTTGAGGGCACGCTTGTGCTTGTGCCCGACGGCGCAAGGTCCAGAACGAACAGCCAATAACTAATTACTCCTACCACATTCGGCTGGGACAAAACATGCACCGGTTGCCCAGCAAAAAACCGTCAGCTTGAATGCCACTAACTACTTGGCCTTGGCGTCCACTTTTAACAGTAGATGTGTTCAACTGGTGAGTCTTGGATGAGCATGGCCGCCTCTGATGCTTCATCAACGTGGCTTTCTCCTTCCATCGGAAAACACAATTTCCCCGCTGCGCTCGGAAATACACCTAAACGTTTGATCGCGACGCAAAGCTTTGTAGTAACTTACTAGTAGTAAGTATCTGGATAGATGCGCAGCTAGCGTCGGAAGGGAGCAGGAGAAGATCTGGGGGCAAGGGCCTGGCATGTATGTACGCCTTTGTATATTTGATGTTAGCACGTCTAACGGGGCAGCGCGAAGTATTATCCTGTGATGTTACCGGCTGCTGATAATTGCCCTACAATAGATGATCTTAATAGACGGACGGAATAGTCGAGTATAACAGGATGAGGCAACGTAGAGAACGCTCAAGACTTGGATGCAGGCATGTATTAGTACAGGCTTATGACGTATTGCGCGCTTGATGCAGATTGCGAAGTGAGTTCAGTTAGTCAAGGAGTTTATCTGTCATAGTCTTACTTGTCCTTACTTCGAAAGGAGGGCGTGCCTGGTAGCAGCGCCCTCCAGCTCTGCTGCACCAACCATTGGTGCTGATTATGAAGTCGCTTGTTGACGCGGCAGACGCGTAGCCGATAATGCAGCTGTCTTGTTGATGGAGTCGCTTGAGTGTCGGTTGCTGCTGTCGATGCAGTGGTGCCGGCATCGCGTGGTTGCTGTCGTCTGGTATAATACTCCACAAGGCTTCGCAACGGTCGGACTGCCGTCGCCATTTATGTTAAGCTCAAGTGAAGAGTGGGTTCTCGAAATGTGCCGAACGAGCTCAGGGTGTCTGCACAAACGTGCAGTTACAGAGACACGCTCAGTGTTCGTGTTGCCCTCCTCAACTGATTCAACAAGAGAATGAGAGCAAGGACGAGGTGCACGCTGATGAATGTTCTCCACGTCGCTGACATGTTTAGGGTGCGTGGCAGGAGCACGTATATTCTTCTCTCTGGACCAGAGAGTGCTGAAATGCTGTTGACAGAGATGCAGGGTCAGGCCGCAAGCGTTGCTGCAAATACAATAATGATTGTCTCCATTGTACACGTTTAACTCTTAACAAATGATTGTTCATGTGCTGAGCGTGTATGTGGTAGCCTTATTTTTCTCTACGCGAACGCTAAGAAATGTAGCGTCGTAGAGCTGAAAGGTCAAGGGAATGCCTCGAGTGCAGAGGCAACATTGGCGCGTTTGCCAAGAGTGCCAACCAAATCTCTACCTAATTCAATGAGCATTGAAAATTCGATGCTTTGTTGCCGAAGTCGTCTCGAAAAGCTGATCTGAAGGTTACCCTGAGGGGAGTGGTGTAGCTGTTAAAATGACAAGCGCGAGACGATGCATGTCGGCCTTGGGAGCAATCTGTGCAAATTCGCTGGATGGCGTGTTCCGGTCGAAGCGGCAACGGAAATGAACAACTCTTGTCATACAAAACTTAACGCTATCCTGGTTCAACCAAGGGAAAAACCTTGCACCCAGCTTAATGGAACCATTCCGTTGTGTTGGAACGAAAATTGCTTCCACAGGAATAGACTCTCCTCGCGCGTCACTGATTTTGCTAAAGCAGAACTGCACTACGGAGGAGCTTTGACATTTGGCTCTCCTCAAGCAGAGATCCGTTTTTCCTATTGTAAATTTCTATTGTCATTTTTCTTCAAGATCGGTTTACAAATTTCCCACTGTGAAAATCCTATTACAATTTTCCATACTTTGCCTCTAAGCACTATTTCGACAGCTAAGGTGACTTTTGTCCCCTCCGCAGGAATAGCTCCGCTTTTGGCCAAGTTCACGGCCACCACCAGATTCATAACACTTGGCATTTGTATTGTTCAAAACGGCATTTGGATGGTTGTTGTGGACGCTACATGTGGGATTTAGGGAGGCTCTGGAGATGGGCTATTAAACGTTGGCTGTATTTCTCCTCCTTAAATTTTAGGTGGGAGGGCCTATCATCGATTTCTACTTGAACCTCTTCCCCTCAGATGTAATCTATGAACGCCGGAGTTTCCCACCAATCATCCCCAAATTCGCATGTTCTTGAAAGGCATCAACCGTCTCGATACGCCTGTGCACCACAAGGCTTCAGTACCTATTCAGCATATCCAATGCTACTTTGGCTCTCTCGACATGTCGGTATCCTCAGACCAAGCTCTCTAAGGGAGGGTCTTTCATTTTTCTTCCTATTCGATTGTTTCTGCCTGGAAAAGTACAAGATGCAGAGAAGTATGGTGGCTATTGTGGTTCCACAAACTCGACGTCTGTAACCAAAGCGATATTGAAAACCATGCAGGACAGAATCACTGATGAACTGGAGTCGTTCATCCTACGAGTAGCCAAGTAAAGCGGGTTGGGCCCCGTCCACTGGCACCAGGATTTTAGTGCGTTGTGGTACTTGGTATATGTTGAAAGCGCCGCAGATTGCGCTTGGAGATAGTATACCAGGTTGCTTCCAGACCTGAGACGTCCGTCGACGGGTTGACCTGTGTCTAATTCTTGTTAGTTCATCGAATAAGGCAGATTTTTTAGTGTTTCATATAGCAGGATCCGTTACCACCGGTGAAGACGACGCTCCTGTTGACGCAGTCTTTGAAGGAAATGGCGAGCAGGCCGCACACAGGTAGTTATGTGCTGAAGACCACCGAGGAGAGATCGATATTCTGCTTGGGACGGATGCCTGAAGGGCGTCCTGGACGCACGCGACAGCTTTCCGGGTTTCGACTCCGGCATAGCGATGGTGCTGGAGGAGCAATCAAAAACGATACCCAGATCGCGTTGCCGTGATCTCCACGGTGTAAACTTGTCTTCGTTGGTGGCACCGTTACCTAGAACTGTGGTCATAGCTCGCCGAAGAGATTGCTCGACGCCATAACACTTGGCTCCAATGTCAGCGACGATATTAATGTGATCATCTACCCAATTATAGTTGAACGGGCCGAACGATTAATGAAGTTTTCATCTATGTAAGCAATGGCACCGCCGATGGTGCCATAACTGGCAGGTGAGTCGGACCAGCCAAACGCGACTGTTGCATCAATAACTACAGCATTGTCGCGCACAAGACGGCCCCCAAAAAGATATACGCTCTCACTGTGTGTGCTCACGTTCCGAAATGCGGACGCCACGTCGACGACCTGGAGCTTGATCTCTTGCGGTCGGGTACTGCTCCTGCTATATAATGATTTCGGCCGCGATTGCATCACAGTTTTCAAACGTGGGCGTGCAGATGCCGGTCGTGTCGGTGGAGTCATTGATCGATGCTCCATCAGGAAACGAGAGGTCGAAGATGATCCGGTCAGTGGTGCGCAGGTCGGCGTCGCCTCTCTTCACGAATTTGAAAAGAATGATATGAACCTCCGGCCAGAGGTCGAGAATGTCAAGGTCGAACACAAAACATCGCCAGTTGTCTTGTTCCTTTCGGATATTCTTAACCAACACCGAATAACGTTCGTCGGCAGATTCGTGAATAGCAGGGCACGAGGTTTGGCGGGATAACTTGTCCACGAGAGGAGAACGCACCCCCACGACTGCAATATCGAGTAACGCGTCGAGGTGCTGATAACCTGATCAGGTATCTTGAATAACGTCCCGAATCATGCTCTTAGTTGGGCGGTAATTGTCAGCGGTCTGACCACGCATCATCTCGATAAACTGGAGAAATCCGATGCGGGTGCGACGTACGCATTCTGACAGTGTTCTCTGAGGTACTTTGTTAAGCGACAGCAACCCCTCACTGGGTTGGGAGTGGGCACTGGCAGGGGAAAGTCCCACACGTCCCAAAGGTGAGTTGATATTCCGCAAGCGAATTTGTTCCCATATATCAGCGTGGGCGTTCGCGTTTGACGCCAGAACGTGAGTGGTAGAGGAGTCAGGGACGAATCGCCGTCGAGAGGTTGCCTATTGGGTTTGCTTTGACACGGCTGTACGTGTGGTGTTTGGCATTGGTCGCGCATGCACCATGGGTCGAGCACCAAAGAGCGTTTCGGTTGCGTAGAAGCCGTCACTTGTCCGCTCGGGCCGCCTGTATGCTCAGACTGAGTGACATGGGGCGACTCAAAGGGCCGAAGAGCGCCATTGGGCGTCCTATCAGTAATAGAAGTAATGTCTTGTAAAAGTTCCCCGTTTAATGAATCCAAATATCTATCAAACCATAATAAAAATACAGCATACAAGTCCTTCTTGCTGCGACTCTTCGAGCTCTCCCATTGGGATCTTCCCTCTAGTCGTTCTTCCTGTGCAACACTTTCGCCAGTCGTGAGATTTCGGATTCTCGGTATTCACCGTTGTCAATGTAATTTGTCTTCTGACTTCTGGATACGAGGAGGAATAAGACCTCAGTTGAGTCCTTGTCAAGCAGGTGCTATTTTAGTACTCTGGATCTAACAGTCTCCGTTAAGCCTTAGGGCAAGACATAACGCTGGAGATGTTCGAAGACACTCCAGCGGCACATCACGTAATAGTTTGCGACACCAACACGTACTCCGGTTATACATACCACATGCGTATACTGTACCTATTGTGAATCTAAATTCTCAACTCGATTCTTCGAATCAATAGCACAGCCAATCGCGAAATTCTCGGTGAAAAAGAAACATTTTGTCTTAGACACCATGTTAGAGCGTATACAGGACTGTACACACAGTTGATGGCGGCAACATAGTCGGCGAAGCTACAGGTCAGGCGATCACATAGTGGCTACAACGGATACTCTGTAATCGATGTAAGCTAGCGGGTGCTCGGTGTCGACCTCGCATAATCATTGTCAATGATCTATCGTAATGTACATGTATATCTGTGGTACGCTCACTGATAAGTCCCAATTTATCTTGTAGATGTTGATCCAGTTCCCAATCGGCGTTACAGATTGTGGTAAATACGAGCAAGATCGTTGCGTGGTTATTCCACGCAATAGAAGCCATAGACACAATGAAACACGATGATGGGATGGGCGTGTTGGCTTGTCACTTATTCCTCTATCCCGATGCAAAGTGAAAAAGTCCATAAGCTTTCTAGCCAACACTACCAACAATAGCATTAACGTATCAAATTTTCATTTAAGTCACTATGTTAAACGAACTTCAACATGTCCATCAGTCACGGCAGCTGCACGAGGCGATAAGAGATGCAGGGTGCTAATATGTTGAAGCTTGAGCAATTTTAGTTAATGATAAATAGGTCAGAAAGTGTAGATTATGACGGGATTACAATACCAACTGATTCTTTTAGTGGGTAGGCACAGATGAGCACTATTGTCTCGTCTCATTTTTTTCCCAAATGGGCACAACAGCACGTGCCTAAAATGTATAGAGGTTAACTCAACAAAATTCAAGACACCGTTTTTGTCAAAGAATATAGCCATGTTGAGTTCTTTCTGTGAAGAAAATATGAGAAAAAAACATCCTGCTAGATGGTGTAAATAACATGAATAGTGGGGTGTCACTCTGATTTTGACGTCAAAATGGAAGTGTTTTTGTGATAGGCAGGAGTAGGAGGGCGTGAACTTACCACCAGATCAAGATGGTGCGCTAGTTGTCGCTGGCAAGGAGAATGTTGACTGGCCCACAACGGAAGTTAATACTGGAGCTAAGGGCCCCTCCCAGTGCCAGGTAGACTGCTTTCGTGATGTTTGTATCAACTCTAGAACCGACCAGTTTGAACGGCTGCTATTTGCGCCTAAATGGATACTAAACCCTTGCAACTGCACAAACACTGTGTACGAGTGTCATGACCGCGAGTTGGCACAGAGGGCTAGTGGGATATGGTGTTGTGGCTACCTCTTACGCTGGTGCGGTGATCGGAAATTTCGCACGCGGGCTAACGACTCGCGACTTCGCTAAGGACAAGGAAGTAACGAATAAATACGCCATTTTGTTCCTCCTTCTATACTGCCGCGATCGGGTCGGAATAATTCATGCACGCCTAACTGCAAGTCTGTTGAGATGAGAAACAGAACTGACATTAAGGTTGTCGTGATTATCATGCGTCCGATTGCTGCTTGCGAGCAGGTCACAGTTGACTACGGTTAAAACTTGTTTGAGACGACAACTATCACGATAAAAACAAGGCGAGAAGGGAAATCCGTGTATTGAAAGGGTACGTAAGAATGTGAGGAAGTAATTAGTTCCGCCCGACTTAGCTAATACATTTAATGATGGGTGTGCAGTACTAAAGAGAATTCGTTTTCGCACATCGTAGCGTGAATTAACACTGCCATATCTCCAATAGGAAAATCCGTGTGCCTGAAAAACAACCCTTATCAAGCTATTATGATGTCCTCAGCTTGCATAAATACTGTGTTCTGTGCATGAGCCGATGTCAAGTCAGACATACCTATATGAACATTTGTCAAACGTGCATACTAACTCACGGTCCATGTCACTCGGAGGCCTGTCACGCTGCATCCTTGGTCAACGTGACTCCATCAGTATCGTAACTGTTGAACTCACTTATTCACCAATCAGACCACTTGACCTCCGCTGCCGTAGATGGAGCGAACCAATCTTGCGCTGCACACGCGGCAAGTTCAAGCGCCAGAATCATGGCAAAACCTGCCGCCGCTCGTACTCATATAGCTTATGAGCAAACAGAGCGCAACCTACTCAGTATTCAGCCCGACAGTAATGACGCGGAGGCCAAGGAATACATTGCGCTAACGCGCAGGATCGTACACGCGCGGTTTTGCTAGGAAGCAGAAGCAATTGGCTCGGAAGATACAAAATCGCGCACTACAACATCGCTGGCACGAATAGTCATTCGGCAGTCTGGACGAAAGGATACTCATACGGATCTCAAGATATCACCACTGGATCTGAGGATGACGATGATGATGCTGAAGTTTCTTCATTACCTCACCATGCTGATATTTTATTGACTTTGTAGATGCCCACAAAAACCAACCAACGCACACTTAATACTACAGCTCGACATTTCACTGAATACCAGTTATTTTGCAAGAAACTTTTATGGTTTTAGCCCCTCATTCACTAATGTCGGATAATCCGACAAGCGAAAATACGTACACGTAAGAGCCTCAGACATGTGGCAAATCCAGTCAGGTCAGGGCGTAGAAATGTAAAACCCATATACCTAGCAAATCTACGTAGACCAAAACGCTTTCCATTGGAAAAACAACACACACAGACGCACCTTAGTGGACGATTGTAGCTGCGTCTGATGATAACACTGGGTTTACATGTGTAAAGAAACGAAAGACTATCACACATTCAGGAAGAATGACAGTGGTGATTACTGTTGTCAGGATTTCATCTTCACCAAGTGACAATTTCAACATTGAATTGCTATCGCGCGCGAACCCATTGATCGAGTCTGACGAGGATGTAAGCGAAAATGACGCTGATGATGGCGGTGACAGTGACTTCGACGTTGATAACTTCGTAGACACGGTAAGCAACGATCAGCGCGTGGGACAACTACAAGAATCTTGTGTCAGTGAAAGCGTGCGGATTCAAAAGCGAGCAGAAGTACTGGGGACGAATAACGACGTGAAGATTTGTGGTGAAGAAGAGCGTGATCAGTATGAAGCACTGGATTCTCTCTGACAATGATGACGTCTCAGATATTGAGGAAGAAGTCTCATTGTCATTTGTCAGCACCGATGCCGAGTGGACGGACACTGCCATATCAGCCTATATGGACGAAATCGGCATTACTATCAACGAAGATGATGTTTCTGTGCTCTGGCTAAGAATCGCAATGGAATAAAAGCCTGGGGAAAGCTTAGGGTGGGAGAAAGGTAGCAAAAGTTGCTAAGCTTCAGGGGTGATGTCTATCGTTGTTTGGTATCTATGGTTGTTTTGATTTGTTATACTGCAGTAACTGGTAGTACCGAGCGACAATCAGAGTATCCGAGACTTTACAAGCGCGAATGGGTCAAGTGCTGGACCGTTCAGATTCTCTGGGTTTTCTTTCCTAAAGAATTGCTGCTGTTGATTTCAGATGGAAGCAACCGATATGCTGCCCAGACAGTGATTATGCGAGCACGACGAATCAGGAACAAACAGCTAGCTAGCGTGCGTCTCGGCGCGAGGTCTAAAGACGTGGAAACTCATAAACAAATCCACCAGCGCATGACGCAAATGGATGCATTTCTTCCACACGAGTATTCGGTGATTTGTTAGTTTTTTTGCATCATGATAACTTGCGTGTTGTGTCCACACAAACCCCCGATATCAAGTTCGATGAGATAAGCATCACTTGCATTGTCGGGTAATACATGCACAGAGCGACAGAGCATGGAAGATCCGTCCAGTCATTAATACATTGCAGCAGACATTCAAGCGCGGGTACAGACCAGGCGCAGTGTTATCGTTTGACGAAGGGGTGCTACCATCACACTCCAAGTTTAATGGTACGCGTTTGTTTATGTGGGATCAGCCGCATAAGTGGGGAACCACGTTTTTCCTCACTTGCTGCCCGAGAACATCCTATTGTCTGCGGTAACTCTATCGTTTCTACTTTAAGTTCAGTGACTAGCTTGGTGTGGCTAATTGATCTTGTTGCTATGTTGATTCGCTGTGTAACCTGGAAGTATACCGTGGCAAAAAGCACATGTGGGAGGTCCACAAACTATTGACGATAAGTCGGGACCCGCTGCTGTTTTGCGAATTTTTGACATGGTGCTGCCCCGAAATCGTCAAGATCATCACTTGGTTGTAATCCATAGGTTCTATACCTCTGTTGCTTTAGCCTTAGAACTGTTGGCAAACAACGTATACATTACAGACCCGACGCATTAGGTTTCCGTCATCGCTGAAAGAGAAGCGGAAGAAGCTGCCCAATGATATTCCACGCACAAATTGGCGCGTGTGAAGGCTGTTCAAGCAATGACAGCGTGCTGTTGGTGTGATTCGAAGCCGGTGCATCTGCTTGGAACCGGCTGTGGTACAGTAAGTGTCTGCACTTGCGGTCATACCCCTCCACCGTACCGTACCAGGCTTAGCTCGTCGTCACGCACCAGTGTCCGGCGGTCGTGTCCACCTTGGTCGTACTTAGGTTAGCACAAGTGCAAGTGTCCACTTCCCGGGTCGACAGGAGTTCGGATGGGTGGTTGGGTGCGTGGATTGCTCGATGTGCTGAGTACTGAGGCTACTCCCGGGATGTTTCCACCCTCTCCGCCTCAACAACAGATGCGGGCCACGGCCCCTACAATGGCGTCCCTTCCAATCCGTACGGTCGCTTTGCCTACGGGCCGTGTTGGTCCCAGACCTCAAGCCCAACTCTAGTCTAACTACTGCACCACCACCTGCGTGCACCACAACCGTCACCTCGGGAACCGCTTGTCCCTAACCTCTTAGTGTTGACTAGGATTGTATTTAGCATTAATATTAGGAATACCCAGCCGGTACCCCCAACGCGCTACCTGTGCACTCTGTCCTTCTTGGCAAATCGGCTACTACTCTTCCTCTTACTCCTACTTACTCTGGTTTCTCCTTGGGGGTCGCGTAGGCGACTGTTCGCGGTCACTCCGATACCACTCCTTTAATCGCTGTGTCGCCTTGCCGTAGCTGTTGCACCTTCTCGTTGTGCTGCTCTCGGTCATCCCTCCCGTTGCGGCACTTTGCCGTCGCGACCTTCCACACACCCGCTGGCTTTGGCTTCCACCTGATCAGATCGTTCGTTACCGCCCAGGTGGAGCTGTTGTTGCCGTCCTTGATCTGTCCTGCGCGGCCTCGTTGAACTCCGGCTGCGATAAATTTCTCCTGCTGCCCTGTTGTCGGCGGCCACGCCACTCGTGTCACCGCCCCACCTACTAATAACACACCCGTGCTATTACTGTACAAAGGAGCTTACTAGTGGTACGTAACTCTTTGTTGTGGTTTTCAGTATTCATAACAAGCTAGTAATCATCTTGTTTTGACTTCGAATAATCGGATTTGGTATTGTAGATCTAACCCCTGGGTTGAAGGCGAAGTGTTATACGTCACGCAATTAATTAGAAAGTGTTTTAATTACTTTTAGTTAACTAAGATAGTCCAAAGAGTCAGTTTTGGATTGTGAGGTATCGCTATACTTGGTTCGTGGATAAGAGCATACAGTCGTCGGAACTCCGACTAATAGACGGACGTCTAAGACTCAAAGAGTCGCCCCCCTTCTTCCTCTATGCCAAACACTTGCTACGCAGCTCCGCTGCAATGATCAATCAAGAATACTTAAAATGCTAAGTTTTGCTTTCATTTTCTCAGGGTTAAACACGGAGACCCTCTATGCATCTCTACACATTCATATCAATTACAGTAGCTTTTATTCGTCACGTCCAGACCCAGCACGAAGGTTCGGCTATCTATCTCTGTTCAGTCTTCGCATTCGAGTTTAGCAGCTTCCCCGTTTGACGTCTTCATGACCAAACGAACACTCCATCTTTTTCTGTCCACGTTGTGATCACCTCTGATTTTCAACCGAATCACCGCGATATTATTTTTCTTTGTCCTCCCACAAACTTCATCACAAAAAGCTTTACTCATAATTTAGTATATGCAAAGCGCGGAGATACTCATTTTTCATGAATAATTTGTGATTATTGTTGAGCGCCACAATCCCATTCTAAGCCATTTAGCTCACAACTACGTGTAGGTGCATTTAATGTGGATCATGCTCTTTGAAGTAAAAAGAGCGCTGATTGGCGGATATCGTACGTAATGTTTTGCGGATGGTGCTCCAAGTACTTTTTATTTTGGGGCTTTTGTGATCCTGCTATTTGAAGTAAAACTCCCTCTGATTGGCGGATATCGTACGTAATGTTTTGCGGATGGTGCTAAATATACTAAATATTTTGAGGATTTTTTGATTATGCTCTTGTCAAAATCTAGCGCGCTGATTGGCGGATATCGTACGTAATGTTTTGCGGATGATGCTCCAAGTACTAAATCTTTTGAGGGATTTTGAATTTTTACGGTATTTTTCAGCGACATGTATGAGAAAATCGTGATTACGGGACGTCGATTACGAAACGTTCTTATAAGAACATCGTTGTAAGAGCAGTCCGTTTACAAGAACGTGGCTATAAGAACACGGTGGTCCATATGTGGTGAGAACCATTTAGCTCAGAACTACCGTAGGTGAACGTGGTTGTGCTGTAAACGCTCCATTCTCAGCACCAGTGCACTCGTGCGGCAGTCGGTGGTATCATCTCCGAATCGTCAAAAGGAAAAATCTGCGAGTGTTGACATCCACACGGTGGCTACGTGTCTTGCTGAATCGCTTCTCTTGGTGGGCAGGTATGTTTTTCACCGAGATGATACCTCTATATCGCTGCAACAGTCTGCTACAAGTACAAGTGCGGTACACCTTCGGACTCGACTCGCACACGCGCCAGCAAATCGGCGCGCCAGTGCGCTGAAGATTCGTGTGCGGGGCCAAGGTCGGGCACGTGCTGATTGGCTGAGCAGTTCAAGATCAGAAATGCGGTCCGCTTCAAGCGAGTCCTCTGCTGATGGAGACAACGTGGCAATTGGTGGTGGGTTTCCTTAGCAGGAATGCATCGCGTACGTGTCGAGTATTAATAGCAGTTGTTTGTCTACGTTCCGCCGCTTCATGTCGATTAGTACTTCATGCCACGTGGAAACCGTCCATTAAAGTCCACTCGTGTCGATTGCCGTGGCAATGACCACGGTGGACAACATGGACCACAAGATCTTCAGTTCGCGTGGACCAATACCGCTCTCTCCTGTAGCAGCAATCAACAAGACTGGTGGTCAGGGCGGACGTTCCAAGATCCCTCCGCTGACTAATTCTCCATTCGACTAACTATCCATTTCTCCTCCCTCCACTATGCCACTCTAATTTCTGTATACTCTCGCTAAAGTATTCGGGATCTTTATCGCCCTTTCGAATCTCGCTGTCACATCCGAATCTGCTCCGCTCGACCCACACCGTCCACAGAAACTACCCGGAAGTCATGGCGGACGTCGCTGCCTCTCCGGTTCCTACGGAAGCCCCCGCCGTCTGGCCTGAGAACATGACTACCACTCAGGGAGTGATCATCGCCGTGCTCCCTGTGCTGGCTCTGCTGCTCTGCTACGTTCTGCTGCGCCTCGTATGGCGCGTCCCCACTCCACTACCCGTCCGCTCCACCGTCCCCTCGTACGGCGCCACTGGCGAGCCTTTACAGCCAATCACCAACGTCAAGACGTCCTTGGTGGAGGAGGGAGAGGTCGCTGGTGACTATGAAGAGCACTGGTACGGCACGTTCGACTTTGTGTTCCTCGTGGGCATGGTGCTGTACGCTGCAGTGATGCTCGTGCTCACGTACATCTACGAGCCGCAGTGGCTGGGGAGACGCGCTTCTGGCTCGTGCAGCTGCCCAAACTGGTGGTGATGATGGCGGTGTCTCTCGCTGGCGGCATCGTGTGCCGCTGCTTCTGCGACGTGGATGAGAAGGGCTACATCATGACCAACAAGTCGTCCAAGTTCAAAGTCAACTACACGCGCAAGCTGCAGCACTTTGCCGCGTACATGGTGCCGCTGGTGATCAAGGCCGACTACCCTGGCCCCATTGCACTCGCCTGGGGCGACTTCTTCACCATGCTGGGCTTCCTCGTGCTCATCAAGCCTATCCGCGAACACTCCAAGTTCTTCATGCTGCAGTTCAACTCGTTGGACCGTCCCGAAGACCGCCCCAACACGCTCAAGTGGATCATCCTGGGCAACATCGCGCCGGGCATGTTCATCCTCATGTTCTTCAAGTGGCTGTTCGCAGCGCAGGGCGAGCTGGTGTTCATCCTCGTGTTCATCACGGGCATCGGCGACGGCCTGGCGGAGCCTGTGGGCATCACGTGGGGCATGCACAAGTACAAGACGCACAGCTGCTTCTCCAAGAACAAGTACACGCGCAGCTGGGAGGGCAGTGCGTGCGTGTTCCTGTCGGGCCTGGTGTTCCCAGCGCTGCAGTACGCGGCGTTCGACAACTTCACGCAGGTGCTGCTGTCGATGCTGATCCTGGGGCCCACGATGGCGTACGCAGAGGCTACGGCTCCGCACACGATGGACACGCCCGTGCTGATGATCGGCTGCGGTCTCATCCTTTACGTGATCGTGAACGTCTTCTAAACCGGTTTCTCGCAAAACTCTGCCTTAGAGAGTGGTGAAGCGTGGGAGCTTTTTTCATAAACATGTTATGAACATCTCTTACAAGTACCGTTGCTGTCAACTGTGTCTTAATTTGCTGTTGTCGTGACCTGAAGGCCAGTCTAGATGCCACGTGACCTCCAGTTGCAAGGGTCAAAGCCCTCGTCACCTTCCGAGTCCTGCAGCTGCTTCGTCGGTCTCTTTTGTTTCTTGATCTGCTTCACTGCAGCTTTAATGTCCTCCGCATCGGTGTCCGTTGACTCTTGCAGTTTTCTCTTGTCTTTTCCTTTGCGTAGAGTTGCTGCTCGCTCCAGTGCCAGTCGGTAGCGATCCATGTACTCCATATTCTCGAGTTTCTCGACTGCTTCGCGCTCCTTGGTCTCCTCCACCTTCTCCTCCTCCTCTTTTGCTGTTTGGTGCTCCACTTCGTCTGCAAAGTCCTGGAAAGCTGCCCAATCGGCGTCCAGTTGCTTCTCCACCAGCTCCTTCACGTCCACTTTGCGGGCTTTCGCGTCCGCCACTGTGTCATCGTAAAAACCGGCAGGAATTGAAGGCTTCTGCGTCTGACTGGGGGCGACTTTTGACACAGTTTTCGGCTCGGCAGGTGCTGCTTTTGTACGTGATGAAGCGGTGGAATTTGTGCTGCTGACGGACTTCTGCTTGGCCTCCTTCATCAATCGCCGGATCTCATCCTGCCCCGCCATGATCGTCGTTTTATTCAACAACAATTGTGTGCCGCACATTAATGTGGGTGGTCCATAATAAATGGTGCAAGTTGAAGTGCTAGGTCATCTCAAACCCAGCACCAGACGAGATCGACGTGAGCAGCTTGGCACGAAGCACTTTGTACGACGAGTAGGTAGGCAGCTTGAGTGTGTTGAAACACGTGGAGGAACTGGGCAGCAACTCGTCATCGCTTCGGATTGGAATCTTCTGCACGCAAAACTGCGGAGTGAGCGACGAGAAGCCGAGAGATGGAGCACGCTGGCAACTTGTGGTGAAACGCAGGAACGAAGCTTGCTCCGATGGTGTGAAGCTTGCTAGAGCCTGCCACAGCCACGCGACGCGTTTGTCCAACGCGTAGTAGCCGCCTGCATAGCGTGCATTGGCCTTGAGGTCATCAACGTCGATCTTGCCACTCTTGCCGGAGATCAGCACTTGCAACTCGGGCTCATTGAACATTTGAAGCCACCGCGGGTCGATGAGGTCTGACAGACCCATGCGAAAGGCTGAGCACTGCTCGCGGATCTGTGTGTTGAGGTAGTAGTTCGCAACTAAGTGGATGTATCGCGTTTTGTTTCGATTTGTCACAGGCACATCGCCTCCACCCGGAATGATTTCGATTTCTTTCTGCTCGCCGAAGACTTCCTTGACAACAGTGTGAGTCAGTCCAAGATCTTCCACATTGCCCTCGTAAGATTTGAGAAACATTAAATTCTGTACAACAGTGCTCTCAGGTTAGCTCATCATCATTTGCCCATAATTTCACTTCGTCGCACCTTGTATATCTCGGGATCCAGCGATGGCAATTCGTTGAGCTGGTTGAACGAGTGCAGGAGTTTGGAGAGGAAGAAGTGAGCAAATTTGGGCTGCACGACAATTCCTTCATACAGCGCCTTCCCCAAAATTCGACCTACAAACTGGAACAGTGTCAGGTGATCGCCCTCACGAGAAAAGTGACCAGAAGCGGAGTTGGGATTCGGATACAACAATTGGTCATGTGTCGTCAGGAAGAGCCCGTACTGCAGATCAAATGCAAGCGTCGACAAGTCCAACCAGAACTCCTTAAAAAGCCCTCCTGCGTCAATGCCGACTTCCTCACGGCCAGCGGAGTTCACAAACACCACGTTGATGCGCTTCTTCAAATTTGTCCGGATTCTGTTGAGCTTTCTGAGACCGTCTTCCAGTATGGCTCCACGATGAATACGGATGCGGTACACCGAGCAGTTCTCACTCTGATGAATTGCTTTATCCGCTTGGATGAGCCGCTGAAATAACTTAACACGATCGGGGAATGGTACTAAGTATGGCATCGACTGGATCAACTTGTTGGCTCTGGGGGTATTCTGCAGAACTTCTTCGATCAACTGATTACTGTCAAGGTCGGCAGAAATCCTAATCACACACATCCATATGTCAAAATACTTGCCCCCGTGTTCTGCATTCGTAGAGAAGCCCAATGAACGTACCAACTTGTGACGTTTGTAAATGGTTGGCGAGAGCATCGGTTATACAGCAGCCTCATCAAACGGGTTGCCATGTCAACGACGAACACACCAAATGCTACCGAGTCGGTGGATGGAGCTAGATTAGCATGCGTCCAATACGCGTCGTGGAGTGCGCGCTTAAGCGCCAGTACAATCCGTTCAATTTGCCGGAGAGGGAGCGGATATTCGAGCTCATACATCTATTAGAAAACCACAGCGGATATTAATGCGGTTGCAGCAAACAGCAGAGTAAAAGTTGACTGATAATATTCTTACCTCTTCGTCGTCCATTACAACCAAAAGGTGGCTGTGCGCCATGCAGAACAACGCCAGCATACACATGTATGCATCTGAGCTCCTAGCATGGATCAAATCCACGTTCTAAAGATCCACAAGGGTGTTAGTTACAAAGTTCAGGGCTATCTTCCATCTGAGAAATCAAACCTTTGTAAAGTCTTCAAAATCTCTGGTTTCCTGTAAGACGCACCAGAGCATGTATACCAGAGATACGCTTTCTGTTGAATCTCCACCAGAGCTGGGACCTGCGACAATGTTGACGTGGTAAAATGCTATCGTGTTGAGCAGACGCATCGCATGGGTCTGGCGCATCCCGCCATCATTTCCCCATCGAAAAGGAATGTTCCGCACAGACTCGCTAACGCCTTGATGTTCTCGAGGATGAAAGGTTCTGTGCTCTTCGACAATTTCAACACTGCTGCATTCTGTGCTGCATATGACGAATTCCTGAGGCCTCCCGTTCCCTTAGCAGCTATATGTCGAGCGTCCTTTGAAGTGTTCTGTAAGTAAGAATCACCTCCACTGCTGTGGTTTCCTTCGCTGCTGTCTCTTCGTCGTCGTAATCCTGCCTTCTCGAACAAACTTTTTGCCCAGCTTGCCTTTCCAATCGATTTCATTTTCTGCCACGTAATTGACAGCGAAGTTGACAACGAAGATGCCGATGCGATATCACCAAATCCAAATTGTTCCTTATAAACGAACACATTTTTTCTGTTAGCTCTCAAGGTAATTATGCGCATCGATACACATACCGCGATCGTTGGTGCGTCCGGGTACATTGGTACCGGTCGTTCAGTTGAAAGCGGACGTTGAAGAGCAGTCGGAGAGAAGGAAAGGAGGTGGTTGCATATCGAGCGCAGGTAATGGTCCTTAATCAAAATTTGCAACTGCTGATTCAAAGCGTCAGGAAAAACCACAGGCATGGAGTGCGAGCCGGATACTTTCGTCCACGCCACTGCAACTCCGGAAGCAGCATATGTTGTGGGTGGCACTGCTTGCAGCAGTTTCGTGATCAAGTGAACCTCGTTCAGCACGATGCTGTCCGACTTTCCCTCCACACTACGTCCACACATTGACAGTTCGTCAGATAAGCATTTTTCGAGGCAATATACGTAGAGCTTATTTGCAAATCTCACCGCTCAGAAATCCACAGAATGTTCCCAAGAAACCAGGCTTCAGACGCGATACCATTGACAGGAGAAGCGGGAAGATCGAATACAGATAGTCGCAGGCCAGCACGTAGTAGGCTATCCCATAGACACAGGTCCGTAAATTGCAGCAGATAGTCTGCTGCAACCACTTGGTTCAAAAGCGGCACCGAGAAGACCTGGTGATGTACAACGTCCGTCAAGTAGAAATGACAACGCAGAAGTCATTAAATAGAATGACAACTATCTCTACTCACCTCCATGACAAACGCCTCAAGAATCCCATACGGTGTCTTCAGAAGATGTACCATGAAGTCCATCAGTGCATTACAAAACGGTGACTCTGACGCAAGCGATGAGATCGGCACCTGGCCTCTTGCGGATACCAATCCTTGTCTCGCAATCTGCGTCACTGACGCTCTCGGCATCTCAACATACAACATCTTGACCATTTGCTGCTGTGGATGCCACAATATCAAGTGCTCCGAGAGCAAATACTGCTTTAAATCCGGCAGTGTCTCCGTCAACAGTCTTACAACAGAGAACCCCACAGCAGCATCCGTCTCCACTATCGAACAAGTCGCCACTCGACACTGAAGACACAAATCCACAAGCCTTCGTAGCTGCCAGCTCTTCTGCGTTGTCTCCTCTTTAATCCCTTCAGGCGCAGCCTTCAACGAGTCCACAAACAACGCACTTAAGTGCAGCTGACGCTCACTATCCGCAGCGTCTCCAGTATAGAACGACAGCAGCAAACGTAGCAACTACAATAAAAAACATTAATACACTAATTAAAAAATTTATACTCATCATACAAGACTCAGCAGACACTCAAAATGTACCTCAAACAATGCTTCATAAGGTAGAGGCATCGTAGATAGCTGTAAGATAGTCTTGAGCTTGGAAATATCTCCCAACTTCTGGTCAAAGTCCGCTCTGTTCTGATTCCGTAAGCGTCGCGCACTTAACCGACCGCGGACGAACGCTTGGAGCTTCTTAGCCGCCTCAGTTTCTTCCTTACGACGTCCTCGAGCTTCTCGCTGCTGCTTTGCTAGCTGCAACACACGGGCGCGGTCCTGGCGACCGCCCCCACGGGTCAACTCGTTATCGCGCAGGAACATTTGGGATATGAGAGGGATTCTGTAGTAAAAACAGCTTTCAGCCAATCAACACTCAGAACACATTCGATTCGTGGAAATGTCATTATAGTGAACCAATCACAAGTGTCAAATGAAGCAACTTCAACAAGTTGAAGTTTACTTAGACCAGCGTCACAATAGCGTAAAGGATGAGACCGCAGCCGATCATCAGCACGGGCGTGTCCATCGTGTGCGGAGCCGTAGCCTCTGCGTACGCCATCGTGGGCCCCAGGATCAGCATCGACAGCAGCACCTGCGTGAAGTTGTCGAACGCCGCGTACTGCAGCGCTGGGAACACCAGGCCCGACAGGAACACGCACGCACTGCCCTCCCAGCTGCGCGTGTACTTGTTCTTGGAGAAGCAGCTGTGCGTCTTGTACTTGTGCATGCCCCACGTGATGCCCACAGGCTCCGCCAGGCCGTCGCCGATGCCCGTGATGAACACGAGGATGAACACCAGCTCGCCCTGCGCTGCGAACAGCCACTTGAAGAACATGAGGATGAACATGCCCGGCGCGATGTTGCCCAGGATGATCCACTTGAGCGTGTTGGGGCGGTCTTCGGGACGGTCCAACGAGTTGAACTGCAGCATGAAGAACTTGGAGTGTTCGCGGATAGGCTTGATGAGCACGAGGAAGCCCAGCATGGTGAAGAAGTCGCCCCAGGCGAGTGCAATGGGGCCAGGGTAGTCGGCCTTGATCACCAGCGGCACCATGTACGCGGCAAAGTGCTGCAGCTTGCGCGTGTAGTTGACTTTGAACTTGGACGACTTGTTGGTCATGATGTAGCCCTTCTCATCCACGTCGCAGAAGCAGCGGCACACGATGCCGCCAGCGAGAGACACCGCCATCATCACCACCAGTTTGGGCAGCTGCACGAGCCAGAAGCGCGTCTCCCCAGCCACTGCGGCTCGTAGATGTACGTGAGCACGAGCATCACTGCAGCGTACAGCACCATGCCCACGAGGAACACAAAGTCGAACGTGCCGTACCAATGCTCCTCATAATGGCCAGCCACCTCTCCTTCCTCGACAAGCGATGACTTGTGAGGTCTAGAAGTAGGCGACGAACGTTCACCATCGGGAACGGCGCCGTATGATTGCCCCGTATGCTGTGGCAATTGCAACGGCTCAGGCACTTTCCAGACAACGCGCAGCAAGACGTAGATCAGAACGAGAGTGACCAGAGGCAGTCCCAAGATCACGACTGCTTGAGCCACCGTCATCTCATCCGTCCAGTGCTTCGGAGTGTAAGCAGCTAGTGGTGATTCAGTCGACCCCATTGCAAAGTTTTAAAGAGCAACAAGGGACGCCAGCAAAAAGACCCGAACAGCAAAAGCAAGAATGACTCAGTGAAGGGCAACGCTGTCCTAGTCATCCTGGTCTCTGATTGGGATTCTTTTTTCTTTATCGTCGGTTCCCAAGGCGCGACAAGTACACCACTTCAACTACAGGGTCCAGTAATCAGGTCCGTCACTCAACTGAAATAGTGACATCCATCTAGCAAATGCAGACGCCGATGCAGCGCGGCGTGGCCCGAGCGAGCGACGAGGAAGACGACGACGTTCTGTCGACTTTAGTGCGCGAGGGAGAGCTGCGCTTGGCGTCCGAGCAGCGCGCGCGTCAGGGTCGTCGCGATCGGAGCTCCCGTTGGCGTCAGTTCGTTGTCGCTCTGATGTTCCTGAGCCAAGTGTTTGTGGAGCTCGGACGCCGCGGCTTGCAGTGTCTACAGCGCAGTGTTCCTCGCTACGTGGCGTTTGTGGACCGCTGGCTGGTGCAGTCCATCCGAGTGTCGGTGTCTCCCAGGAAGAAGATGAGCACGCTGAGACTTTTGTTGGCACTCGGCGTGGCCTTCTCTTTGCCCTACATCGTGTTTACGATCCAGAGAATGAGGTTCCCGGCAGGAAGAGGAGTTAAAGGGTATGCGAATGTGGCTTTTGTGAGCTTTTACTGGTGAAAATTGGGGTAATTTGAGCTGTATGTGTGTGTTTTTGTAGAGCTGATGACTTGGATGAAGACAAGATTCGGTCGCAGATTATTGTGGACCGAGACGACACGATGATGCCTGGACGAAGGCAAATGTTTTTACGTGAAGGAGGAGATGGATTGAAGGGGATGATACCAGGTCGAGCTGTGCCAATACTGTGCAAGGAGTGAGAACTCTCACGGACTCGATGGGTGAGGAGTTTGAGTTTTTTTTTGTCGTTGTTGGATTTGACAGTGGTGGCTCTGTTGCTGCTGTAGGGTATGTGTGCACTCGACGGCAATTGGACAAGGTGAAGCCAGGCTGTTGTAACGAATCTGATGCCAGCCTTCCGCGCATCAAGCAGTTTACGTGTGATCGCTGTGATACCAACCCGCCACATTGTTGTGATGTATACGAGCACTGTGTGTCTTGCTGTATGCACCCTCTAAACGTACATCTCGTCAATGCTCTTCATGCTGCAGCCAAGATTGGGAAAATCGCATTAATTAAAGCTTTTGGTGTTGTCATTAGATGGGTATTCGACGAGACTTCTTGACGCATGCAGACCCCAATCACCCGGTATACAGCAACCCTGCCGACATTACGGTATTCCAGTACTGCCAGTATCGCTGCCGGACTGCGTCATCTAGTGTGCAACATCAGAACTCGTACAGGAGGTATGGATCGTTGCTTTGAAAGGGCTAATTACTTTATTGATGCTACCGCGAATAATTGAATGTCTATTGTATGTTATGCTAGCCATCGTTCGTTCTGCTACGGAATCCATCGACCACTTAAGGTGCTCCCAACAGTAAACAGCGACGGGTTGCACGACGAATGGTTTGTTTGCCGCATTATTTAGATTATCGCGTGCGTTTAGCTGTTGTTTTGACCTGCTACTCTGTTGCCCTGTTTGAACAGGGCTGCTGCCTCACATGAGGGTGCACGGGACCACCTCGTTCCTGCCAAGCAGCTTGAACTGGATCCGTTTTACCACGAATACGCACTAATCGCGGACTAGCGTTGGTACCCTGAATGAACTTCTGTATATATATATATATTGGCATTCTGTCTAACTCTTCTACTGCGCTTTGCCCATTCTAACTGTGTGCGTTGCACTGTGCTGATTGGGGGTGTACTCGATCCTAGCAGTGATGCTTAACGGTTTGTGTGCAATTGTATTGCGCAGCGTGTCCGACGTAGCTCAAGTTGACGATCACCGGCACTGGTGTCACACATCTACTTGAGCTTTTGTGGTATAGATTCCGACACGCTTTTCCTAGCTATCGATGAAGCTTTGCTGGTGCTGGTGTTGGCTCTCCCACATCTTCGTTGCCCGTCGAAATCCATTGCGGACTCTCGGCTGCCTGGGACACGAATGGCAGGTGGGCTAGTTGAAGTGCTAAACATGTGTTCGTCATAGTATGCTTCGAAGTTCAGCAGCAATGGCTTACCAACAGTACATAGCTACACTGTAGCAAGGTGTCACAAACTGGAATGGCCGGACAAATGTAAATGATGAACACGTATTACAAGTGCAGCTTCGCCATACTGACTGCCGGTAGCTGCCCTTAAGTACTGTGAGGACGACTGGGACGATTGCACACCGACGTCCATGATGATGTCCAAGCAGCAGTCTCTTCGGTTGAAGTTGTCTGAACTGAGCACCGGCGCCAAGTGTCAAGTGGCCCACTTGAAGTGGCTTCAGGATTATACGGTAC
This sequence comes from Phytophthora boehmeriae, assembly GCA_011947355.1. NCBI lineage: Eukaryota > Oomycota > Peronosporomycetes > Peronosporales > Peronosporaceae > Phytophthora > Phytophthora boehmeriae. The sequence goes on along the minus strand of JAAVTJ010000384.1, from coordinate 19,274 downwards.
GAAGTGTCGACGGCCACCACCGCAGATCATTCTTGCTTTATTCCAGGAGACAGTCTCCCTGCGGTCGTGCTCGCATCGTGTCGTGTTGTGCTCGCACGTGCCAACATTTCCATTGTGTCTCCAAGCTGGAGCCTCTAACGTGGAGCTAGGACGTCTGACCTGAAGCAGTTTTGTCTGGTGCCATCCCAGGCTTGACACATATTGCCTCTCAATGGACGTGTTCTGAATACTTCCAAGTCAGACGGGCGCTACACAAAAACGCGCTCTATTTTTTGGCGGTTTTGTGTCTTACACGGCAACATATCGATCCTAAAATGCTGCGACTTCGTACACACCCGAGCAGCAGCCTGTAGCGGCGTTTGAAGGCATTTCTATCGGCAACGACAGAGAGCCTAAGATCGCTTTGGTGCCTCGAAGCTCTTGGCTATTCCACAGTGGAATTTCCACCCTTTTTACCTTTTGGACCTTCCCACTGCATAAAACACGCACACAAGTCCATTGGACGGAGGCCATCCAGTCCATTAACTTCTTGCACTTGGCTTGGCTTTAGCAAGTGGTCTCTTCAATGCCCGCAGTGCTGAGCATTGCAGCCTGCGTAACTGGACTGCAACTCGCGTTTCCGCCGGACTTTTCCTACTTTTTTATGCGAAAATTAGGCCCTATTGTTGGAAATGACTTGGTCTCAGTATACTTCCAAAATACTTATTCTTCACTAATCGCATCTATACTTTTAAAATTGCGCGGCCACCAAAATCTAATACCTGTCCTATTCTATTTCAAGAGTTCACGGTAAGCATTTTCTTTATGCTTAGTCCTCTTTATAAACTAATCACCTTTCCAATCAAATACTTCAGACGCAGTTTACAGCGTCGTAGCTGCTCATCACCAGCCAGCTGCTGAAAGTGTAGCACACAGTTGCTTACAGATAGAAACGCCCCGCCCGCCTGCCGAGAATCGCGGCGCCACAAACTCCGCCGCACAATCCAAAACATACAAAAACGCGGTCGGGCGAGACGAGAAGAAAAAGGAGAAGTCTTGTCTGTCAATACTTGCGCCGTCACAGTACAGAATATTCGCGTCTGGCTTGTGTGAGACCGTCGCGTTCTCGGCTCCTTCGGATTTTCGACCATGGCGCCGTCCTTCATCTCGATGCTCATGGCGCACAGCTCGGACAAGCGCGGGGGCGAACTCTACCACTGCATTCCCCTCCCTCAGCTCCGTGTCCGCTTCTACGCCGAGCAATGGCGCGGAAGCGGCCGCGCTGCCTCAAATCATGGGGCGCTCCACACAATTCGGACTCCCCAGCACGATGGGGAATTTCCAGCGCCCCCATTCGGACAGACACACACCACCACCACCAGCTCAGGAACAGCAGGGGGCACCGCCAATAGCAACAGCTGGAGCGACCGACAAAAGGTGCAGGATTTCTTCCGTCATACGGCGTTGACGCCGGAGGACGCACTTGATAGCGATAGGAAGTCGGCGGCTCAGGACGACGACAAAGCGATCGATGTGAGGGACTTTGTAGTGAGGAAAGCAGCGGTGTCTTCCGGTCGGGGTCCTCCGCCACGTCGTCGACGAGTTCGGAGGATAATCAACAGGAAACAGTAGGCAGAGGCAGATTGCAGAGTGCGCTGGAGGACATGCTGGCAAGACAACAGAATGAAGACGCACAGCTGGACGACGAACCGGTGGAGCGGGCTCCACCAAGAAGACGACCGCACTTCGACTCGTTCGACAGTATGATGGACGGACTCATCTCGGACGACGACTACGATAACCAAATGGACGACTCGCCGTACTCGACCCCTGCACGCTCAAGAAATAACAGTGAGGACTTTTTCGGAGGCCCAGGTCTGCTGGAGATGCTCTCGCAGCGGCATATGCCTGCGGGTGTGGAGCACCACGCTAGTTTGGCCGATATGCTCGCAAAGAGACCACTCCCGAGAGCTATGGAGGATAATGATTCAATGGAGTGGGAAGAATCAGCACAACCAAGAAGAAGCTCTGAGACTGATGATACAGAGTTAGCCATTCCAGAGAAGCCTGTTGAGGAGACTGGACGGAGTAACATGCTGGCAGAGATGCTGGCGAAGCGAGCTGCTCCATCAACAAGCAATGACAGCGCAGAACAGACTTCTAAGCAGAGTGCGAAGCCCAATCCACTGGAGGCCATGCTTGCGAAGCGTGCTGCCCCGTCGGCTGATAGCGCACCAAAGAAGGTTAACCCGTTGGAGGCCATGTTAGCAAAGCGGGCAGCTCCACCGCAGGTAGTATCAGCACCTGAGAAAGCAGAAGAGGAATCTAGTGGTGCCGCACATCCGCTGGCGGCGATGCTGAAGCAACGACAGGCAACTCAAGCTCCGGTGCCAGCAACCGAAGCACCGTCATCATCACCAGCAGCAGCTGATAGCAGCAGTAGCGAGAAGGATCAGACTCCTTTGAAGGACCACCCGAAGTATGAAAAGTATTTCAAAATGCTGAAGGTGGGCCTTCCCCTCCTGTCGTAAAGCACAAGATGCAGAGCGAGGACGTAGATCCCGCCATCCTGGATATGGACCCGAACAAGCCGTTGCCGGAGATGACGCAGTCAGCATCCGGTCTTGATGCAGAAGCTGAAGCGGCGTACCAAGCACAATTGAAAGAGTATGAGGCGAAGCACGGCAAATATACACAGATGGTGAAGGTTGGTTTACCCCGGCCGTTGTGGAGCACAAGATGCGCATGGATGGCGTAGACCCAGCTTGGTTGAACGGACCTCCAAAGAGACCGGAGCCAAAGACAGGAGAGCCTACGGAAGAGGAACGAGCTGCTCATCGCAAAAATACCACAAGTACTTCAATATGCTTCGAATGGGTTTGCCGCGTGGTGCAGTGGAGCATAAGATGAGGATGGCTGGCGTCGACCCGAAGGAGCTGGATGGGCCCGTCTCGACGGCGACTCCTGTCGAACAACCGAAGCCAAAGACTTTGAAGCGCAAAGATTCAATTCGCAAGAAGTTGCATTGGGAAGGAAAGAAGCACGGTGGTCGTGCTCGGCGCGATAGTTTGTGGGGTGCTTCATCCTTTGACGAGGCAAAAGAGCAGGTATCTGATGAGAGCCGTGCTATGCTGGAAAAACTGTTTGTGAAGTCTCTTACAGATAACAAGAAACGCAACTCAACTGCAAAGTCGGATGGTGCTGCTGCTCAGAAGAAGAAGAAAGCTATGGTCCAGCTCATCGATATGAAGAAGTCCCAGAACATTGCCATCACCCTGGCACGCGTTAAGCTGAGCTACCCCGAGCTGAAGCGTGAAATTCTGGCGATGAATCCGACAGTCCTTTCAACTTCGCAAGTGCGGTCCCTAATGGACATGTGGCCCGACCGAAAGGAGGAAGAGGCCATTAAAGCATTTAAGGGCGACATCGCGACAATAGGTGCTGCCGAAAAATTTCTGGTGGAGGTAAGCAGTGTGCCTCGCTTCCGCGAGAAATTGGGTTGTCTCGTTTTCAAGCAAGAGTTCCCATCCCGCGCGCAGGAGCTGCGTAAGTCGCTGAGCCTCGTGATTCGCGGCGTGCACCAAGTGTGCTCAAGCGCAGAACTGCGTCAATTATTTATTTATATTTTGCAGATTGGTAATCTGCTCAACTTCGGTGATGCCGACAGTGGGGATCACGGCGTTGAAGCCTTTTCGCTGGGTTCCCTTGTGAAATTTTCTCAGACCAAGGCTTTTGTAGGTGGAATCACATTTTTGCAGTATGTAGTGCAGTCCATCGAACGAGATGTGCCCCAGCTAGCGCACTTTTACAATGGCATCGACCTCATTTCGAAGTGCAGCAAGGTGGCATTTAACTCGCTCGCGTCCGAGAAGAACGCTCTGGAAGCTGGTTGGCAGAAGCTGTTGCGAGAGGCAGATGTCACAATGGAGACACCAGCTGCTAGCGACGCTGAGGACGCGGTTATCATGGCGTATACGAGCGCTCTGAACAAGTTTTGCAAGGAGGCGGAGAAGGAGCTGTCAGCTCTTCAAGAGTTGTTGGACGACCTGAATAAGGCCAAGGAACATTTCCTCGAGTACTTTGAAGAAGAAGACACTGAAGACGAGCTGGACGTGCTGCTTTCGTACATTGCCAACTTCACTGAGGAGTACCGCCGCGAGCACAACAAGTACCAGGCCAAGATGAAGAAGGAGATGATGGGACTGTACTCGAAGTTCTCGCCGGCAAAGAACCCAGTGAAGGCCGCCGAACCGAAACAGGATCCAAAGACACCCGATGGGAAGGTGCACCACAATTCCAGGCATCCGCAGGAACACCGCGGTCGTCACGGTCATGGCAAAACCGCCCCGCATCCGCACCGCACGGCCTTACCTCCTCAGATCGACCACCCGCAGCCGCTTCGTCAGATGCACCATGCGCGGGTGCTTCATTTGGAGATTCCTCAAGACGACGACATGGACGATGTATCTTCCACCGCCTCCATGTCGCCTAAGACCAGCGCCGCTCTGTCCGACACGCCATAAGTTAGCTCCGCTCGATTACGAACGAGCATGTAGGTAGTGTAATTATCTAACACGGTTTGTGCAATCAAACATCGATTGCCGCGCATATTCCTTGCTCTATTCCAACGACGTAAGCTGCTGGCAAAGCAAATGCAAACAGCACTAAACCAATGCTGGATGGTCTTTCAGATAAACTTATTTATTTTAGCCAAGCTCTTTTCGCTTCCTCTAAGTAAGGAATATAAAACATCTTGTAAGATGTTCTACCTCTTATGATGGTCATCAAAAGCTTTGTTTCCTTTCATGGAGACCTTGCACACGAAATATTTTTTGCGTTTCAATGAGATTAAAATCTCTCTCAGACTGATTGTTTCCGGTAAGCGTCCCTGAGTGAAAGATTAATGAGAGTCTTACGAGATTAAAGTGCACTACAGTAATGAATCTTGGTGGTACTTTTACTCTTCTGAGACACCTGCCCATCCTTCCCATGTCCCACGACACCAAAACGTACCCACCCCATGCTCATCCAATTTGGCAATGTGTCCACAAGCTTGTTGCTGACAGCGAAGGACCATCTCGCAAGTCGCGCTACCAAATTGTAAAGGTTATCGCTCCCTACCATCATGGCAATGGTGGGAATGAAGAACCTGATCTATTTGGCGACAACCGGCGCGAACACTGCAGAACTATTGGCATCCGATGCGTGTTGCCATTCATTTTCGATTTTGGTCGATCTCGACGACACCTCGTCCCCTCTCGGCCACTCTCGCTGCCCTTCGGTCCCCTCCGCCCCCTTCGTCCCCGTGTGAATGGCCAAGTCGCCATCTCCGACTACTCCGAAGAATGCCGTTTACATCGCCATGCCACCATCCCCTGCCAAAGCCGCCACCCGCGACAGCGGCACCCCCAAGAGCCATGTCGATGGCAACCGCTACTGGCACGCCTACGCAGACATTGATGAGCTAGCTCAGAAGCTCGGAGACTCGGGCATCAACGTCGGCGACATCAAGAAGAGCCGCGGCCTGCCGTCCGAGTCCATCGACTCGCTGCGCGCCGCGTACGGCTATAACCGCCTCTCGCCGCCCGCGCGCGTGCCCGACTGGCTCCTCTTCCTGCGCCAATTCCTTGACATGTTCATGATCCTGCTCAGTGCAGCGGGCTTGCTCAGCCTCGTGGCGTACCTGATCGACACGTCCGTCTCAATCAACCTGTACCTCTCGCTCGTGCTCTTCGTGATCGTCATCGGCACGTGCACCATGACGTTCCTCCAGCAGCGCTCGACCTCCAAGGTCATGGACTCGTTCACCAAGATGCTTCCGCAGAAGTGCACGGTCGTCCGCGACGGCAAGAGCCAACTCATCCCCGCCGAGGAACTGGTGGTTGGTGACCTCGTGTGGGTCCGCAACGGCGACAAAGTGCCAGCGGACATCCGCATCCTGCACTGCAGCAACCTCAAGGTCGAGAACTCGTCGCTGACAGGCGAGTCCGAGCTCGTGTCGCTCACGAGCAAGGCCATGGACGCCAACGTGGCCGCGCTCGAGTGCAAGAACGTGGCTTTCAATGGCTCGCTGTGCTTCGACGGGTCAGCGCTGAGTGTCGTGCTCAGCATTGGCGACAGCACGGTAATTGGCCGCATCGCCAAGCTTGCGAGCTCGACGGCCGAGCGCGAGACAACCATGCAGCGTGAGGTCAAGTCATTCGTCCGCTTCATCTCGTTCCTGGCCATCACTATGGCAGGCATTTTGTTCGCGATCGGTGTGATCCGTAAGAAGGGTGACGATGTGCTCAACACGTTCATTGGCGGCTTCTTGGTCATCATCGTGGCCAACGTTCCGCAGGGTCTGCCCGCAACGGTGACGTCGCTGCTGACGATCACGTCCACGCGCATGGCGACGCACAACATCTTTGTCAAACGCCTCGACTGTGTGGAGACTCTGGGCTCCATCACACTTGTGGCGACAGACAAGACCGGTACGCTCACCAAGAACGTCATGACGGTCACCGATACGTGGATGGGGCGTGATTACCAGCGCCAAGCCACAGTCGACCAGCTCGTGATCGAGACCGACGACGTTGACTACATGAACAGCGACGTCGCCAAGGCCATGCTCTTCCGCGGCGCCACGCTCTGCAACCGCTCGATGCCCGAACCAGAGGAGACGACCTTAGAAGATACGACCACGACACCAACTGCAAGGGCATCCCGTCGAAGCAGAGGACTGGTCCGTGGTGGTGACAATGCGCGCAGTCGCCACAGCTCGTTCCGCGTTCGCCGTGGGATCGTCAACAAGCGCAAGTACACCGGCAACCCGTCCGACATTGCGCTACTGCGCTTCGCCGAGCTGCAGTATTCATCTGAAGTGACGCGCGCCGAGTATCCATTGGTGTTTGAGATCCCGTTCAACTCGACCAACAAATGGCAGCTCGTGATCGTGCCTGCGCCTGGAGAACTCACGATGCGCAACTCGTACGACGTGTTCATGAAGGGCGCACCCGAGGTTGTCATCACCAAGTGTAGCACGTACATCCACATGGACGGCACGGAGAGCCCGATCGACGACGCCTTCCGCGCCGACTTCACCAAGGCCTACGAGCTGTTCGGCAGCAACGGCCGCCGCGTAATCGCCGTGGCCACGCGACGCTTTTCGTCGGAGGCAGGCCCCGATACGATCTTCTCGGCCGAAAAGAACAACTTTCCTCAGTCCGACTTATGCTTCGTGGGCATGATCGCGATCATGGATCCTCCGCGTGATGACGTGCCGGAAGCGATCTCTAAGTGCAAGAACGCTGGTGTCAAGGTCTTCATGGTCACCGGTGACCATCCGTTGACCGCTCAAGCGATTGCTCACGAGATTGGCCTCCTCGAGGACGACGCTAATGTGCTTGAGCTGCTGGCGCCGCCAAAGAACGACAAAGCTCTCATCGACAGCTCCACTTGGTCCCAGTACGACTCTGCCGTCGTCCACGGCGCCGTCATCGACTACCTCTCGCCAGAACAATTCTCTCAGATTCTCCGCATGGATTCGATTGTCTTCGCCCGTACGACGCCGCAACACAAGCTCGAGATCGTGCAAATGAGCCAGTCGCTAGGTGACGTAGTGGGCGTGACCGGTGACGGCGTCAACGACGCCCCAGCGCTCAAGCAAGCGGATGTGGGTGTTGCCATGGGCAAGAACGGCAGTGATGTGGCCCGTGAGGCGGCCGACATCGTCTTGATGGACGACAACTTTTCGTCGATCGTCCGTGGCATCGAGCAGGGCAGGGTGATCTTTGACAACCTTAAGAAGACAATCGCGTACACGCTGACGCACTTGTGGCCCGAGATTGCACCTGTGGCGATCAACTTGGCGTTCGGCGTGCCAGCCGGTATGACGTCGATCCAGGTGCTGAGTATCGATCTCGCGACCGAGCTGGGTCCGGCCATTTCGCTCGCGTACGAAGGCGCCGAGAACGACATCATGGTCCGTCCGCCGCGAAAGATCGAGGTTGACCGTCTCATGTCGGCGCCGCTGCTCATCTACGCGTACGTGATTGCCGGCATGATCAACGTGACGGGCTGTTTCCTGGCCTACGCGTCCGTCTACTGGCGCCACGGCTTCTCGCTCTCGGACCTGTACATGAGCGCGGACGACTACTGGCAGGACGACTCGCCGGTGATCTGCGCCTCGAACGGCAACTGCTACGACGCGGACGAGCAGGTGTACATCTTCGAGAAGGCGTGCGGCTCGTGGTACGTGGCGCTGATCTTCTGCCAGTTCTTCCACGTCTGGGTCTGCAAGACGCGCCGCACGTCGATCTTCGAGCACGGCGTTTTCAACAACGCCACGATGATCTACGGCACGATCGTCGCACTGTCGCTCATGATCATCTTCGTCTACGTCCCGGGCGTCCAGGACTTCATGGGCGCCGAGCCGGCCGACCACATCCCGTGGCTCATCGCGTTGGGCACCGGCACAACCACGTGGGTCTACGCCGAGAGCATCAAGTTGGCGTCGCGCAAGCTGCCCGTCGACGTGGACGGTGTGAAGCCGGGCTTTGTCGCGCGGTTCCTCGCCTGGTAGCTGGTCGGTACGGACTTGTAGTGTTGAGAACTCTGATTGTGTGTTGTACACAATCAGAGTGTGAGTGCGTTTAGTTGTATGAGAGGGGTTGGCACCTGCGAGGTTTCCTCCTCAATCAATCTGCCCGTCGAAACCTTGACTTGTTTCCTTTCGTCTACGCAATTGTTGCAATCTCCGCACGAACAGGGCAGTCTGTGAGCATGGGGCATCACAACATCTCACGTCGCATTGAGCACACGAGTTGTGTGCATTGGTTTCTTACGCTGTTCGTGTCCATGTCGAGCTCGCGGAGGAGGGATCAAGAGTTTCAATGCATTAATGCTTGTACTTGACTAACTACAGAAAAGTAAAGATTAAGACCACGTGTGACGGGCCCTCGTCACACAGTCGCCTTCGTGCTCACACGAAGGCCAATCAACACTCAGCATAGGTTTAAGTGGACACGGCGGTTGCGGCGTGTCAATCAATCAATCAGAGTTCAATTTGCCTACTACTTCCTTTGCTTGTGTAAGCACGTAACGGGCTGCAGTTAGCCCGTTACACCTGGTAGCACTTCGCTAATCCGTCCAACACCCACGACCGTGATGAACATGACCGACACGTCGATGCCTGACGCGTCCCAGACGACCGCCACATCACTGGAACACGCCAGCTTTCCTCACCTGTCGGCGATCGAGTGGGAGGCGCTACACCGCCTCGCAGCGGTGTCTGGTGATGCTGTGATCAAGACACTGCTGACGGCGGGAACCGAGGAGCAACAACGCCTGGCCGCCCAGGAGTTCATGGCGCGTGAACTCGCTGACCTCCGTCAGCGAGTGTCGACTCCCACGCAGACCAAGAACACGTCCGACATCGTGAAGCTCGATGTCTCCACGTACAGCGGTGAAGGCGAGGGGCTCCTTCACCTCAACCGCTGGTTCTGCGAGGTGGACATCGCGATCGAAGCTCGGCAACTGTCTACCGAGCTCGCGCGCACGCGCTTTCTCCTGTCCAAACTGGCGGGGAAGGCGAAGGAGTGGGCGCTCGGCAAGCTCGTGGCCGACGCTTCCTGCTTCCCGACCATGGCATCGATGAAGGCGGACTTGCGGCTCGCGTTCGAGCCGCCCCAAAATGAAAGCGTTCAGCGCTCCGCCTTCCTGGCGCTGAAGCAGGGACGCATGTCCATGCTCGAGTACATCCAGCGCGCACGACACCTTGTGTCGTGCATCACGACGCATCCCGTAGATATGGCGACCCAAGTCCACGTCTTCATCTCCGGCATGAGCGCTGGCTACCAGCGCTTCTACCTGACCCGGAAGACCCCGCCGCCACTTGAAGAGGCCTTCGCTATTGCGCTCCGTGAAGACTACAGCGTGACAGCGTCGCAAGCTTTCGACGTCTCTCGGGCTCCGGTGTCCGAGCCGGAGCCGATGGAGGTGGATGCGATTCAACAGTTCGGTGGACATCGGGTGCCGACGTCATCAGCAAGGCCGCCAGCGGCCTCGGCAACGCGCAGTCCCCGACCGATGCGCTGCTACCGCTGCGGGAAACCTGGACATCGCGCGGCTATTTGCCGCGCTCCGGCGCCGATGCAGGCGAACGTCACGGTCGCGAACGACGTCGCCGCTCCAAAACGGCGACAACCAGTAGGTGCGGGGCGCCCTACTGGTCGTGGAACGAGAGATGGTTCCCTGGTGGCGGAACCTCCTCCTAGCCCTCCCGTGCTTCATGCACAACTCTTTGCCACCACCTCCGGCAGTGACACGAGACTGATTGTGCTCAGCCTCCACGTTAAAGGCGCGCAGCGCCCTCTCCGCGCTCTGCTGGACTCGGGCGCGACGAACAACTTCGTTCGCGCCCAGAGCCTGTCGGTGTTACCGGCGGACATGAACATTCGCGAAGGGCCTGGCGACATGATCGTGAAGTATGCTGATGGGAAGCCGCGGCGGACGCCGCGGCGCTCGGCGACCTTCGCGTACGAGTTCGACGGGTTCCGCAGTTCCGAGGACTTCTTGGTGATCGAGCTGAGCGGCTCGTTCGACTGTGTCTTCGGCATCCCGTGGCTCGCTCGCCACCAGCCTGAGATCAACTGGCTGACTGGCACAGTCCGCCCCCGAGACATTGACGTGAATGCAGTATTGGCGTTCCTGTGCGGAACGCCCAACCAGTGGCCGCATGTTGCCGTCATGGACCCCGACTCCATGACCCATGCTGCGCACGGAGCGAGCGATGGCCCTTCGTGTGCGGTGTGCGAACTCGCAACCTGCGCCGGTCCTGAGCAGGAGCCTCAGGACGTGTCTGACGTGGTCGAGCATGGGTTCCCACATCCCGATGAGCAGTGGTTCTCGGAAGCGGACAATGACGTGGTCGAGCCACGTCAGGACGAGCAGCGGCTCTCCAACGTTGAAGAGCGAGAAGATGTGGTTGAGCGTGGCCTCCCACACGCGGTCGAGCATGGGTTCCCGCGAGTGGTCGAGCGGGAGCTCCCTGGTGAAGCCGACGCGGTCGTGCCCAATGACCCGCGTCCAAGCGCCGACGTTGTGTCCCGGCGCCCCAGTTCAGCGGCCGTGATCGAGCGTGGGCTCTCGTCGGCAGCTTCAAACAACACTCCACGCCCGGTTCGACGCCGCGGACGCTGCAACCCGCGCCGTCCTCGTACGCCATCGGCGGACTCGACTAAGACCGAGGCTGAAGTGATCTCAGTCCTGGAGGGGACGACGCGGAGGCGGCTCCGCGTGTACGCGACGTCGAAGTCGCACGTCCACCGTGCGGCGCCGCCGAGATCACTCGGCTGCCTGGGCTCTCGTGGAAACACTTCCTCCGTGACCTGAAGAAGGGCGAGATCGAGCAGGTGTGCATGATCGTCGCTGAAGACGCTGAGTCCTTTGCGGCCGTCGCAACCAGTGCGTCGGACCCAGCTTCCGACGCCAGGACGCGCCCAAAAGGAGCCGAGCCGAAGAACGCCCGTCAAGCCCGCTACGCAGCCCAGTCGTTGCCGGCGCTCGAAGCAGCCGGCAACCCAGTCGCTCCGCTCGTGCGCGAGTTCATGGAGATCTTCCCGGACAAGGTTCCAGCCGTTCTTCCACCTGACCGCGGTGTTCGGCACGAGATTGACCTCGTGCCCGGTGCGAAGTACTGCGTGACGCGGCAATGGCCGCTTCCCCGCGACCAAGTCGAAGCCATTGACGCCTTCTTCGAGAGTCGCCGGCAAGCCGGCCACGTTCGCGAGAGTCTCTCGCCGCACTCCTGTCCGACGTTCTGCGTGAAGAAAGCAACCGGCGGCTGGAGAATCGTCCACGCCTTCAACAAGCTCAACGATGCCACCATACCGGCGCAAACGCCGATACCGAGGAAGGACATGGTGCTGGACACCATGTGCAGCGGGGCTGCGTAGCAAGTGCTTGGCACAGAGGAAGAGGGGGCGACTCTTTGAGTCTTAGACGTCCGTCTATCAGTCGGAGTTCCGACGACTGTACGTTCTTATACAAGAACCAAGTATAGCGATACTTAACAGTCCAAAACTGACTCTTTGGACTCGGCTTAGTTTAATTAAGAGTAAATAACGACTTCTTAATTAACTAGCAAAATGTGAACTGAATTGAATGTTTTTATCTGTCTAAATCTCTTTTCCTAAATGTATAGAACTAACTATTGCATACTTAGTTCTAGTCATGCACAAATGAATGGCGTTGCGCCCATGTACTGACATCAGTACTGACTTAGGGTAATCCGAGGGTACCAAGTACCAATATCTCTTTGAGGAGGGATACGGATATCTTATCCGGACGATGTGTCCCCAAGGTGACCAGGTGTGGTCCACCTTACTGGTCACCTTCATGTAACCCCGTTACATCCTCCCCCATCAAACTGTCGACACCTCGTGTCTTGGCAAGTCTTGCCACATCACCGCGTTCTCCGCGGTTGCTCTGAGAGCATCTTCGAATTTGCAAAGTGCCCAGCACTGCATGCGCCCTGCCTCCAAGGCTTCTCCTGCCTCTAAGCAGCACGACAGCTCTCCGAGCTCTGACCCACAAGTCTCTGGGTCTTACGACCAGCGGCAACAGCCTCAGCGTCTTCACGCTCCGCCTTTAAGGCATTGTCCCTTAGCTACATCAGCTAACGGGACTAACTCAAACGCACTTGGTGCGGAGACAGCGGTCCAGGACCGGACCAAAGGGAAGGCGTCCGAGCCTGGGGCTCCAGCCACACTCTCTGTGGCAGAGTATTTTCGTGCTCACGACCACATATACGGTCGCGCACGCGCGAGCAGCATCGCTGCGAGTATGAGCTCACCACCCAAGGATGGGAGCGAGATGGAGGTCGATTATGAGACCGACACTAGCGCACAGCGCGAGGAGGGAGAGATGAGCGATCCCGACGCTCTGGGTTCCCACGAACCGTTCAGCCCACCACACTCGGTGGCGTCAACGACAAGTCCCGCAACGGTCACGACGACCACGGTGACTTCGGAGCGCAGTCCACTGCGGACTCCCAATCCGTTCCCGGAACGAACGCTTGCGGTTATGGGGGCAGGGCCCTGCGCGATGCGCCTCCGCTGTCATTCAGCGATGAAGACGCCCCCATGGGTTCGCGTGTCGTTACGAACGATCTGGATGACGCGCAAGAGCGACAATTGGCTTCACAAGCCTCTCATGCGTTGTCGCGACCTCAGGCAGCGCCTGTGCGGTTCCCAAACCGTAGAGATTATGGCTTCGGGTCTCAGGACCCCGCTGGTCTCGCGCGCACCCATGCTAAGGCCTCGAACTTGAGTTCGTACCTTGCTGGTCCGCAGGCAACCACTGCCGACCAGATCGCACAGCGAGACGCGCTCCGTGAGCGCTTCCTGACAATGCAGGATATTCCGGCCGTCGAGTATCGACAGCGGATCGACGATCAACTCGCTCGGCGGCCGGTTCCCAACATGCGGACTTGTCCGCGGGTGTTACACCCTGGGAGTCATCGGATGATGACGAAGTGCATTTCATGCGCTGGGTGGAGAAAGCTCGGAAGCTTCCTTCACTCGAAGCTCTTATGGCGAGCTATGCCGAAGTAGACGCTCGTGTTGAGCGTGCCCTACGCTTTGCTTTTGCAAAGCTTAAGGCGAAGCGCAAGCTTTCGTACGGGTATCGTACGATGTACGCCAGCGCGACACCTGTCGCTCCTGCGACGACGTCGACGGAATCCGTCTCTACGTCAGCGGGTCAGAGCCGGAGCTCAGCTGCTAACCCAGCAGCTCCACCACCTAATGTGAAGCGCGGTTCGACCGCGGCGGCGGCCACGGGCCCTCGCCCTGATGGGCGCGATCAAAAGCGTCCACGACGTCAGGGCAATCTTGCCGGAGGGGCACCTCGAACTCCCACGAGTTCTGCGAGTGTGGATAACCCTCCACTTTACAAGATACTGGGTTTGACCCCGGCGACGACGTCGCGCTAAAAGACGATCCACATGAAAGTGGAGATCGCCCTGCTCGTCGAGCAACGCCGGCGGCGGCCGACTCGCACGCGAGTCCTGAGTTCGTAACTCGGTCTGAGTTTTCGAGTCTGACTCGACGGCTGAATCGCCATAGCGAGCGTTTTCGCGAGATACTCGAGACGCTCGATCGTTATGATAACGATATCCGCGAGCTCCATGAGCGTGTGGATTGGGTCGAGACCCCGTGGACGTCCGCGACGTCTTCGCGCTCTGGAGTTTGGGCTCGCTGAGCTTCGTGGCAGTGTTGGGGTCCTGACGGGCCTCCAACGGCCGGCAGCTCCTGCCCTTCAGCCTCTGGCTGTTCCTTCGGCAGCACCTGCCGCTCAGCCTCTGGCTGCTCCGCCCTTGGCTTCTGCCTCTGCGCCAATCGAGGCGAACGTCTCCTCGATGTTGGCGGAGCCAGCTCACTCGAGCTCACCCGCGCCGGGTCCTGGTAAGGCTTAAGTAAGCCCACGTAGAAGGTAGGATGCGTGCGCATCGCCTTCGGAAGGTTTAGCGTGTACGCCAGGCCCTTCTTAGCCACGACCTTGAAAGGTCCCACGAAGCGTGGCCTCAATTTCGTTTTAAAAACAGCAGACACTGCATGTGTAGGTAGGTTCTTAGCGTTTAATAAAACTAGGTCGCCGACCTTGAACACATCTAAATTGCCTCTGCCTTTTGCATCAGCTTGTTCTTTTTGAACGTCTTGGCTCTCAGCCATCGCGTCACGCACGTGTCGTAAGACACTTAGACGCTGCGACACAAAGTCGCTGATGTGCTTACGCACAGAAGCAGGGCTGACATCAGCAAGCCTGTCGGCTATCCCTCCCCGTCAAGCCCTGAGCCACGTCGTGGCGGTGTCAATGGGACACGTGGGTTCGCTAACCCGTTCACGTAAAACGGCGTAAAGCCCGTTGACGCGTGAACCGCATTGTTCAATGCAAACTCAACAAGCGGGAGCATCGCGCTCCAACGCTTAGGAGTTTCAGCGCACACGCTGCGGAGGACATCCTCCACGACGCGGTTAACGCGCTCGGTTTGACCATCGGTCTGCGGATGATCCGCTGTGGACATATCCAGTCGAGTGCCCAGCACTTTAAAGACTGATGTCCAGAACTTCCCGTGAAGCGCGGATCTCGATCCGAGACAATCGTCTCAGGCAGCCCATGCTGCCGAAAGACACGGTCTAGGAACAGCGAGGCTGTTCCTTCTCCATCAATGGAGTCCGGCACAGCCGCTAAGTGAGCCATCTTGCTCAATCGGTCTACAAAGACCACAATGCCCGTGTTGCCTGCCGAATCTTTCGGCAGACCAAACACAAAGTCCATACTCATGGACTGCCAACACCCACTGGGTACGGGCAAACTCGCCAAAGGCGCAGCCGCATGCGGCGAGGGTTTGACCCTCTGACACGTCTCGCACGTGCGTACGTAAGTACTGACCCACTTATAGAGCTTGGGCCACCAGTACATCGCGCTCACAGCGCTATAGGTCTTTTCACGACCAAGATGTCCGCTCACCGGAGCGTCATGTGCCTCAAAGAGGATCTTGTATTTCAAGTCCTCATCGTGAGGTACCACGACACGTGGTGGGTCCTCGGGACCGGTGCTGTAGTACAGCAGGCCATCACTAAGGCTGTAGCGATGAAGCCTCGCGCGTGTGCGCGCCGACAACGTCGGTTTAGAGTCCGCGGACTCTTCGCTCTTCAGAGCTTGCAGTAGCGCTACGCAAGAGGCGTCCTGCGCATACGCACTGCGTATTAGGTTCGTCACTGACGACGTCACCATCGTGACATGAGACAGCTCGTAGTCCGGCCTGCGCGAAAGCGCATCCGCCAGCACGTTCTGCTTGCCCGGCTTATACTTCACTTCGAAGTTATACTCCGCAAAGAAGGAGAGCCATCGGGCCATTCTCTGAGAGAGATGGGGCGACTGGGTCGCTGTGCGTAGTGACGCATGATCTGTGTAGATCACAAAGGCTTAGAGCCTAGCAGGTGAACCCTGAACTTGACTAGAGCGTACTTCATCGCAAGTAGCTCTTTGTCATGAACTGGATAGTTCTTCTCAGCAGCTTTCAGCTGCCGAGACTCAAACGCGATGACGCGTTCACGCCCTTCGGCGTCCGCTTGTAGTAAAGCGCAACCGATTGCGAAATCGGACGCGTCACACACGACGCTAAACGGACGATCAGGGTCCGGTAACGCCAAGATGGGCGCATGAAGGAGACTCTCCTTGATTGCATCAAATGCAACTTGATGCTCGGTGTTCCAACACCAGTCCGTATCCTTCTTAAGGAGGTTGGACAATGGCCGAGCCATCTCAGCGTAATTCTCGCTGTACTTGTGCAAGTAATTGGCGAGGCCAAGCCACTTGCGCAAGTCCTTTTGGTTCAAAGGAACCGGCCAATCTACGATTGCCTTGACCTTGGCGGGATCCGCCCTAAGGCCCTGCTTCCCAATGAAGCACCCGAGGAAAGGAATTTCCTCCGCGCCAAAGACGCACTTGTCTGCGTTGGCGTACAACTTGTTGGTGCGCATGCACTCGAGCACAGCTCGCAGATGCTCTACATGCATCTCAACATCCGTCTTCCGTGCTCCGCACGACTATGGACGAAGATGTCATCGAAATACGTCTGTGCGTACGCCCGATGGGGCCTAAACAATTGCGTCACAAGACGATTGAACGTTGCTGGAGCGTTCGACAGCCCTTGGGGCATTACCAGCCACTCCCAGAGCATACCGCTCGGGGTGCTCACCGCTGTCAGCGGTACGTCACACGCTCGCATGAGCAATTGGTAGTAACCATCGACAAGGTCGAGGGCGCTGTACAGCGTACTGCCCACCATATTGTTCTGAAGAACATCCTTTCGGGAATCGGTGTCTGCACCGGAATGGTGGCTGCATTCAGCTTATTGTAAGCATGCACAATGCGCCACTTGCCATTTGGCTTTCTGACACAGAATGTCGGGGTCGAGTGCGGAGACTTGCTCTCACGCACCATTCCGGCCTCGTGCTTGGCACGGAAGAAAGCGTCTATGACGTCACACTGCTCCTTAGGCAGTGGCCACTGCCGCGTCACGCAGTATTTGGTTCCTGGAACCAAATCAATCTCGTGGCGCACACCTCGATCGGGAGGTAGACCCATTGGCGGGTCTTTCGAGACAACGTCTCCATACTCCTTTAGTAAAGGATAAAGGGATCCTTGGGATCCTTAAGGATCGCTGATCCACTCCGCGCATTGAGCGCCTTCTTGGTATCCTCCAAGACAGCTTCGTCCACTAAGGACGAGGAGTTCAACTCCTCTTCAGGTCGTATCATGACCACCTCAGCGAGGTCGTCGGCTTTCAAAGCCTCGCCAAACTCGGCGACCGACATCTCGTCGAGCTCGATGAGCTCACTGAGATCGGGTAGTCCGTCGAGGCGGATGCCTCCAGTGACATCACCTGTCACTCCGTCAACGAGCGTGTACAATTGCTCGCTGCGGCCGCGTGGAGCCTTACCGCTCAGCACGCTAGACGCGTCATCCGACGACGTCGCTACAAGCGCCTTGCGCTTCTCCCATGACGCCTTGCGTCTAGTCCGTCTCTTTGCAGAGACACTCCACTTCGTGGACAACACATCGACTTTACCGTCGACGAGTTCGGGTGTGTTCACCCCTAACGTATCATCCTGATACCTTGGCGTCTCGCCAGTCATGTTCACTCGAACACGCAGTGTCACTCAGTCTGCGACCTCCACTCAGTGGATAACGCGCCACTCCGCGTGCATCATTGCGATGCCCCGACATCTCGTCGATCACGTTCGACTGAACGTGCAGCGATGGCTGACATGGTCCACGACCATCGCTCAGCGGATTACGCGCCACTCCGCGTGCATCATGGTGATGCTTGGACGTCGTCCATCGTGTTCGACTGAACACGCAGTGGTGTGTCACCAGGTCCATGACCGCCACTCAGTGGATAACGCGCCACTCCGCGTGCATCATGGTGATGCTTGGACGTCTCGTCCGTCGTGTTCGACTGAACACGCAGCGATGCACTGTTCGGTCCGTGACCATCGCTCAGTGGATAACGCGCCACTCCGCGTGCATCTTGCAGATGCCTCGACGTCTCGTCGATCGTGTTCGGCTGAACACGCAGCGATGCACTGTTCGGTCCGTGACCATCGCTCAGTGGATTACGTGCCACTCCACGTGTCGACACTCCGTCGACCGGCGCATCGCGCCCTTCGGGACAAATGTCCCCAGTGTCAGAGCTATCCACCAGCTCCGACACTCCAATGTCAAGCACATTGACCGACTCGGTCCAGTGCTCGCGCCAATAGCGCTTCTGCTTTTGAGCGGAGGTGGGTTCATGACTCGCCAAAGCTCCGCTCAGCAGGGTGCGTGGCACCGAGGGTCTTAGACCGCCAATCTATCCATGGCTCATGGCGTTCAAGCCATGCCATGCCTAGAATGAGGTCATACCTCGAATCAAGGTCTAGGACCAAGCAGCGTTCAACGCTATTGAAGTCCAAGAACTTCACTCGCAGGTCCACAGGGACCTTGGGCACGGTAACTCGTGCCCCCGTCGCTAGACGTACCGTGACTGTGTCACTCGTTCGCGCTTCCAGCGCCTCGGCATACTGCCGACTTCCTTCCATCGTGGAGCGCCTGGCATAGTTACCAGACGCTCCTGAGTCTATCAAGACTATCCAGGGCTTATCAAAGCCCTTCACGTCCACATGGACGACCAACAAGCCCGGCTTGCATACACGTTCCGTGTTAGAGTACGGCTCTCTTCGGGGCTAAGCCCTGTCGCTCCTCACCTTCCAAAGGTACGACAGAACTTAGTTCTTCCCCAGCAGGGCGCCCCGCACCTACTGGGAGTCGTCGTTTCCCGCCGACGACCCAGAGTTCTGGTTCGCCGGACGGGCTTGGCTCGACGGAGCCTGGCGCTGTTTGCGCAGCGGACAACCGTTCCGCAAGTGACGGGTGCTCCCGCACGTGAAACATCTTCGGATGTTCATGCGCTGCTCTGCAGCTCGAAGCTCTGCTTCTTCATCTTCAGCGTAGCTGAGATCCATAGGCTCAGGACCACCTTGTCCATGTGAGCCCGCACTCGCTCCAAGTCTAGAGGACTTGAAGTTGTGCTCGGCGTTCAACGCCATGTCCACTGCCTCTTCAAAAGAGCTTGGACGGGAGCGGAATACCTCCGTGCGGGCGACGCCCGTGCGAAGACCCTCCATAAACACCGTCACGGTGACTGCCTCAGGCAAGGGTCGGCAAACATGCCGGCTATGAGCGTGCGTAGCTCTTGGACATAA